>JAQQSW010000127.1:0-20511 GCA_028646575.1 Pseudocheirus occidentalis
AGAGGGGGGACAATGGAGGAGAGGGCAGGGTCGGGGGGAGGGATGCTGGAAGCACACACCTCAGTAAACAAGGACAGGGCAGAGAACAGAACAAGGGGGGAGCAGGGATAGGAAGGAGAGACAGACTATCACTGTCACAATCTGTCCACTATGAAGATGTCCTGTATAATCACACATCCATAGCCTGTATTGAACTGTGTCCTTCTAGTAGGGGTGGGTGACAAGGGAGAAATAGACAGAATCTAGAATTTAAAGTTCCGCAATACCTGCAACCAGGAATTAAGATATACAGGGACTGGGATAGGGAGAGCCCTCCTGCCCTACCAGAAAATAGGAGAGCAGAGCAGGGGAGGGGCTTTACAGTGGGATTGCTGTTATGGGGTTGAGGAGCAAGACGGGGAGAAAATGTGTAATTCAAAAAATGTAATGAAAATGAATAATGTAAACAAGAAAACAAACAAAAACTAAATTTAAAAAAAATATATAGTTAGTGTGATTTCACATTTGTTTTAAAAAGTTTTTTTCTTTATAAATCAAAGTTTTCCTGTTTCTTACAGCTGTTCTTCAAAAATAAAGGAATAGTGAATGAAGAGGCCTATATTTTGTTTGTAAGAAAGAATGCAATTGTTGTATTAATTCCAAAATACGGTTTAGAGGGAACTGTATTTTTTGAGGAAAAAGACAAACCAAAACCAAGACTTGCTTATGATGAGGAGGTATGATATCATATGTTTTTTTCTTTTTGGCATACTTTGTCCCTGCGTTGTACCTTATAGAAGAGTAATAACACATCCAGTGGATTTGGGGACTGAAATATCCCAGCCTAGAGAGTTGATCAGGTTTGTGAGAGACAGTGAGTAATTATCTCTTCATGGTTTCACAGTAAGCCAGTGTCAGAAGACTTAAATTCAGGACTTCTTGAGTTCCAAGGCAGCCCTTCTATAGACTTGCCATCCTATGTATCAACTACATACAAATAAATATTTTTAAAAATTTTTAATTTTTTTTTACCTCAAGTCAGTGATTGCTTGTCCCTTGCATGGGAAGAGGAGAACTGACTCCTTATTTCAGTTTCTCATGTATTTCTTTTCTCTCTTCATCTCTTCTGTTGTTCCCAGTCACTCTTAAGATTCCAGTCCCTCCACAGTTTGTTTCTAATCCTATGGGAAGACGTGATCAGTAGCTACACATTCCTTTTTTTTTCTGGGTCAAAGTTGCTTAATTAAGCCCCAAATTTAAAGATAAGAAATGGTAATCAACATAACATTTCAATAACACGAATTCTTCCTCTTGAGGATTTAGATAAAATCGAGTTAAGGTTGAGAAAGCAAGTAGGACTTATTTAAAAGTATGTGGGCTCTGAGTTCCCTGGGTAGACCATAGTAATAATCTTCATTAAAGTATGGGTAGGGTGAGGAGAGAACAGGGAAGGAGGAGAAGAAATTGTGTTAGTAAAATAACATGTTTGTGTATTATGAGTACCAGATCAACTGTTGTACAAATTGACCAGATCACATAGTTTATGATTATGAAATATTTTAATTGAACAGAAGATGTAATTGAAATGAAATATTTTAATTGAAGAATATGTGAGCAATAAGAATGAAGCTTCAAATGTCTGAAAGCAATAAAAGAGTTTTTAAAATATGTTTTTAAAAATTTAGATGCCCTCACTAAAAGTAGAAGATACAGAATTTCATGTTTTTGATAAAGTGAAAGTGAAAGTCACCTTAGACTCATCCAATCTTCAGCATCAGAAAATTCGCATGTGCCTGATAGAACCACAGGTAAGACTGATTTAAAAATAAATACTTATATTGTCGTAGAATAATATGTGTGTACTACTTCTATGGAAAATATAAGAAGAAAAGGATGTTTGTGGTCAGAAGTTCTTTTAAAGCATCTCCTCCCCCCATCCCACTCCCCCTTATTTTGATGTTGAGAGAGTTTCAAAATGGAAGTGTCTTCAACTATCATTTGTTATATTTCATACATACAGATTTAGACAATTAGATTGAATCAGTCACTTTAAAAGTTCCTGCCAGGCTAAGCAATATTTCAGTATTTTCATCAAAAGTGATTTTAAAATTTGACATAGTATGCTTCACGCAGACTGAACTTGTATATAGGTTTATCTGACTTTGGACAGATTCCTGAAAATTATCTACATTAATTACTTGTTTATCGAACTTGTTTTTCTATTAACTTCCATCATTGTTTCAATAATATGTTCCCATTAGAAGAAGTATTAGGGTCTCCACAGCATACAATAAAAAATTTTGACTCCTAGCTTTAAAAAAACCTAAAAAGGGGGGCACTTAGGTGGTACAATGAATAGAGCACTGACCTTGGAGTCAGAAAGACCTGAGTTCAAATTTGGCCTCAGACACTTGGCACACTTATTAACTGTGTGACCTTGGGCGAGTCACTTAACTCCAATTGCCTTGCCTTCTCCCCTCAAAAAAAAAACAAACCTTGAAAAAACCTCTTTAGTAGTTCACCTGACTTTTAAATAAATTGCAATGTTGTGTATCAGTGTTCATCCTTTAGAGCCTTGTTTGTTACATATTTTATCTTCTTTTTTACCTGTAAATATTTGCCTTTATAGTTTTCTGTATTACTGTAAGTATTAGGGGCATTTTGTGTGGAAAGGGGAAGGGAGCACGAGGGGAAGGAAAGGGCAGAGTTTGGTCTGAGAAGTAAGAGCCGAAAATAAAAAAATCTGGCTTATCATTTTGATATTTTCTAAAGAATGATTAACATATTATCCATGGAGGGGAATGGGAGGACAGTGATAGGAAGAGGGATAAAAGGGAAGTAAAAAGATTAGAGATCACTTAAATAAAGTGTCTTCTATCTTCCTCTACCCATCCTCCTAGACCACTATTAGAAATTTAGAATCCACACTAGCAGAAATCAGGAAGTAAGTACATAATTGCAATAAGCAAAATTTGTCACTGTAATTTGTTTTTGTTGGCAATTTATATTTGTAATTAATAACACCTAGTCTCTTATGCGTTTATAATTTTTAATGACATCTTAATTTTTTTTCCTCCTCTTGCATTCTGTTAGATACCAGGAATAAGCGTTCCTCCTGATTCTCCAAACTTGAACACTGATGAACCAGAAAAAAAGAGGAGCAAGCTAGAAAATTAGCTGTATCTAACTACAGCGACTGTGACAAAATTGATTTCCTTTTGTAAGATTGGGGAAGAACACTGGCAAGTTTCATGGTTAAAAGTATCAGGTGCAAACTTTATTTGTTGCTTTTAAAATGCATTTTAATCATTTTTAAAATTTGCATTTTTATTAAAGAATTGCCTTCAAGTCTTTCCATCATCTTTGAGAAGAGTACTTCTCTTTTCATTTTCTAGATATAACAACTATTATTTATGCAGAAAAATTAAATTGAATACCCATCACTTACATACTGAAAGGACCGCAACTTCAGGGACCAGATAAAGATCATTTAAATAAATTTACTTCAGAAGTGCCAATTACTTTACTGGCTTATTTTGGAGCATTCATCTCTTTATTGAAAAGCTGATTCATTTGGCATAAATAATTCCAGATTTCCTACTTCATCTGTTACAGGAAACTGATCTGAGTATACTGATCCATCCTAAAGTATGAAGGATTGATTCCCTTCTCTTTAACATTTCAGAGAGAATTGCTTGTTTGACCAAAATGAATCTTCAGTTGGTAGGATTTCAAGTAATATGGAAAGTCCTTTCCAATCTTTAGTTGTTTTTTTAAATTAAATTCCTTAACTGTGTGGAGATCATGCTGTATTAGCATACTTCTTAGTCTAAAATACCTGTAAAGTCAGCCTTAAGGAAAAGGAAGGTGGATAGCACTATTGCATAGCAGAAAGAATACTGGATTAGGATTTAAGACACCTAGATTCTAATTCAAGCTTTATTGTTAACTCATAGTGCATGATCTTAGACATTTGCATAATACTGAGCCTTTGGGGGCCTCAGTTTTCATATTTGAGGGTTAAGAAAGGTTCTAGCTTTGAAAGATACTTTTTAGCACCTTCTCTTTAAGGAGATGAATAGTGGACAGTAGGAAACTGTTCTTTGGTTTTTATATACACCTTAACAGAAGCTAGGAGGAGATCGAATTTAGGATTCCTTGACACGGGATGCCAGCAAATTTACTGGGAGCTTCCAGCAGATAATTGTAGCTGCTGCCAGGTTTGGGAAACTGGAACAAAGAGCTTCTGGACTTAAGATTTTCTTCACTTAACAGCATCTTCCATTCTTCTATGAGGATTATACCCCATAATCAGTTAACTGTTGAACATTCATTCTCTGGTTCCATGTATGAAGCAGAGCAGATGACTCCTCAGAGCTCCTGAATAATAGTAAATATAGCTCAGGTAGCCTTAGATTGAGGGGAGTAGAAAGGAGGGTTTCTGATCTCTCCCTGCCACAGTTCAGATCAGGTATCGTTAAATGTAGGAATTTGTTTTATTTAAAAGCATTTCTAATTTCTGTTCAGTTTGAATGATCATACTATCTGAGCACTAAACACAACTTTCTCTTTTGAGAATTAATACTTTCTTTAAAAACTCTTTATTGAATATGAATACAATGCATTTTGGTGATTAAGGATGTGTTTAATATAATCTGGCTTGGTTTTTTATGCTCTTGTTAGTGGTCATGTATGGAAAGGTTCTGTGTACATCTGAGAATGTGTATAATTCTTTCTGTTCCCAGAAGTCTGTTATATATAACTTTTATAAAATTCTATCCTGGTACTACTTATCTTTTGGTCAAACTTGTTTAAATCTGAGAGGGATACCTTGAGGTCTCCAACTATTATAGTTTTTTTATCTCTTTCATTCTGTAAGTTAACTTTTCCTCTAAAGATAATGGCATTTGATACTGTCATTTGATGCATATATACTAAGTTTTGATATTTTTTTTTATCTGTGGTGCTTTAAGCATAATGTACTTTCTCTGTTTCTCTTTTTAAATCAAGTCTTATTATTATTATGTGTCTTTGCGAATGATTGCTGCCTTTGTTTTTTGAGTTTGCTTCAAGCATAACAAATTTTTCCTTAGCCTCTTAGTCTTTTGGATACTGCTTTCTGTTCCATTATACCCTCCTTCATTTTATGGGTGATTTCATCCCATTCCCATTCCCAGTTTTAATTGTTAATTATTTATTTCCCTTTGTCTTATCCTTTTATACTTTCACATTTTTTTAATCCTTACTACTCTTTTTATAATGAAGAGTTGAGAAGGAGTGATGTTGAAATTTTGAGAGGAAAATGTTGAGAGAAGTATCCTCAATATTACTTATCTATATTTTATATAATTTGCTTCTGTTCACTGATGTATTTCATTCCCCTCACCTACTTACCAATCACAGATTCTTACCTTTTGTGTGTGTGTGTGTGTGTGTGTGTGTGTGTGTGTGTGTGTGTGTGTTCAATCCTCATTTGTCTATTTCAGATCAAAGTGATAAAGGTCAAGTGTAACTTATTTTCATCCATTTCATTATTTGCATAGTGTTGTGATTATTTGAAATAATCTATTCTAGCTTCTTTTTCCATTTCCTAGTGTGTTCTTCTCTCAGTATCAAAATATAACAAAACTGCCCTTTGTCTTATTCCCTCAGTGATTATTGAAGACATTAAGCTTCTGAGATAATTTTTGTTTCCTCTCCCCCAATTATAAATACTTCATCATGATATAGTTCCTTCTAGTTCTGAGTAGATAGTCCCTTAATAAGGAATATTTAGAAGTCCTCTATATTTTCTCACCCATATGATTATACTCAGTTTCACTAAGTAAATTATTCTTGAATGTAAGCCTTTATGTTTTTCTCTCTTTGGTATTTCAAGCATTTCTCTCCTGTATAATGGTAATTTGCCAACTTTGGCTCCTTGGTACTTGAACTCTTTCTGATTGCTTATTCTCTCTGTCTCTCTCTCTCATCACCCCTCCTCTAACCCCTCTTCATTTATTTTAACCTGGAAGTTCTAGATTTTGGCTTTGACATTCCTGGTAGTTTTCCTTTGAGAGTTTTTTTTTTTTTTCCTTTTTGGAGGGGGGAAAGACAGGGCAACTGGGGTTAAGTGACTTGCCCAAGGTCACATGACTAGTGTTAAGTGTCTGAGGCTGGATTTGAACTCAGATCCTCCTGACTCCAGGGCTGGTGCTCTATTGACTGCACCATGTAGCTGCTCCAAAGTTCTTTTAATAAGTGACTAGTGAATTCTTCCTATTTTCAATTTTTCCTCTGATAGTAGTAGGTCTAGGCCATTTTAATTCATTTTTTTCTTTTGTAATTAATTTTTGTTTTCGATTATCAAGCATTTGTTTTTTTTCTCTTTCCCTTGTACCCTTCCCCTTTCTTCCTCCCAATAAGGTCTTGGAATAAATATGTATAGTCAGACAAAACATGTGTTTTGGATAATTTGGGTAAAAACTTGGCCTTTTGGGTAATTCTCAACTCTAGTACTTTACAGACAGTAACATTTAATCACCAGAAGAATATTGGTGGATCTTTGTTCCAGGGAAAAGTTGGCTGTCATTAAAATAATTCTGTAGTTTCCTGAAGGCAGTCCAGTCCATTCTTCTGTTGAATTCTGGGCTTGGTTGTTTATTAGTAGTATCTATCCAGTATAAAAATTCCAATAACAGCAAAGTCGTCTGTTCAAATGCATACTATTGTTTGTACCATACACATTCTTCATCCATTCATCTTGTATGAATAATTAAGCTCAACTCTGCATGATTGTGGATCTTTTTTTGCAGTCTGTATCACTGTTATCAACAAATGGTAGCATCTGGAAGACCCCACCTTATACAGGTTCTGTTATGTCTTTCAAGAATTTTTTAATTCTTTTATCGTATGCAGAAGAAATACCTTTGTTTAAAAGTATTAAGTGCCTACTACATGCCAGGCATTGTACTAGGTGCCCGGGATACAAGTAAAAAGAATGAAATAGTACCTACTCACAAGGAGCTTACATTCTAATGGGAAAGAAAAGTACATATAAAAATATATTAAATATAAATAAAATGTTAAGACACTTTAAGGGAGTTTTGTGAAAGCCTCTGTGTAGTCCTTTTTATATTTTCATTAGAGATGCCATCAATTCATATGTAGATATTAAAAAATTTTACATAAGTAGAAAAGTGTGTCCATGGGTTGGCGATTATTGATGTTCTTGATTGCTTTTTAAAATTTGTAATAATAAAGTCAAAGATTTTTATCTGTTACCTTTGATATCTTCCCTTCCTTCACATACTTTGAAAACCAGTCACTGAACACCCTCAGAACTGTGTTACCTCTAGCCCTAATTCCCTATGGGTATACCTGGTATTAGTTCTGCTATTTTTCTGATTTATTTTTTCTATACCATTTCCACTTCCTCTTGTAGCATTCCCCTAATTCTGATGTTTTATACCAACTGTGATTCCACTTGCTATGTATGTTCAACCATACTTGAACAGCCTTACCAGCATAGAATCTGCTAAAGTTTGTATGTTGGTGATACAGCATTTAAGAACTAGGGTCACAACATCTACTACACAAATGCTATAGCATTTTATTGAAAACTTAAGAGTTAGAAATGAACAAGGTTTTTGATTATAAAATAAAGGGACTGGCCCTTAACTGACTGTTAGGTCACTGAGACCTCCCGTGGGGCGGAGACTCCTAAAGTGGGTCGTTGATACTTCATGTGGTATTATGCTCTTAGCAAGCCTGGAGGCTGTCATTGGACAGGCAGCTAGTATCAGCATCTGTTCACATGAAACACTCGTGAATGTGGGCTGAATTACTTGGGCCAAGTATGTCTTCGGGGCAGCACACAGTTGGCTAGCTGCTGCGGGAGCATGCGTACTGGGTTGATTAATGGAGACGTGGGGAGGATGAAGGAGATATAAGGGGGGAAGGCTTTCTCCATGAGTCAGCAGTTCGAGAGAGAGAAGTTCCAGCAGAGCAGTTCTAGCTAGCACACGAAGATGTGATAATAAAAGTATCCTGGCATAACTTCTGAGTCTTGGATGTTCTGTGGGGATGGATCTCCAGTAAAGATTTACTGGTGCCAGAGACGTCCGAAGACTGGGAAGGTAAGTAACTGGGTGTTTGTGACCTAGTTAAGCCCAAGCGAACACAATAGATTCATACAAATTGGCGCCCGAACAGGGACAGGACGTGATGCTTGGGAGACCCCACAGCCTCGTGTAGACGAGAAGTGCGATAAATAAGATATGGGGCAGGTGCCCAGTGACTCAGATGTTTATGCTAAACAGGTACATGATTAAGTTAAAGAAAAGGGAGTAAAAATAAGGAGAGAAGATTGTTTAAAGTTTGTTAAACTGCTTTTCATAGTATAAAATAATATAAAACTGCTCATGAAAGCAGCTTTATATCCAGATCTAAGTCAGTTAGGCACAGCTGCAGAACAAGAGCACAGGGATCTGAGCCAACAAGTTGAGTGACTTAGATAGCAGATGGAGCTGTTGTGTAAGACAATGAAGGATCCTGCTTTGTTTTGTCCCATAAAAGAATTCATAATCCCACCTTTTTTAACAGTTGATGTGGAGGTGGGCCCTATAAAGAAGGACCGGTTGTAGTTGTGGGTTGTCCTGCTCCCTTCCTAGCTGTGGTGCATTCCACTGTTTTATATGAAGGAGAGAGTTGTATATCTATAACTAATCCACATCCTTTTCCCCTGCCACTATCTTTGGAGGAGCCAATAGCAAGAAAGCGGGATTTGAAAAAACAAGATTACCAGGTAGCATTAACTCAACCTATAAACTTGGAGAGGCCTCTAATTCAAGTATGGATTGAGGGAAGACCGTTTGAGGGTATGTTAGACACAGGAGAAGACATCTCTGTTATGAGAAGATTGGCCAAAGGAATGGCAACTAGCCCAAAGCATGGTAGGCGTTACAGGTTATCGGGGGAGCCCAAGCGGTGGAAGATAACACGGGATTATTTTGCCATCTAGTAGTTAATGGTCTGTCTATATCATTATGGGGAAGAGAGATTATGGCAGACATGCAACTGTATCTACAGTCAAACTAATTGGGGTCACTGGAGTAGTGCTGCCAAAATTACAATGGAACAACGAAAGCCCCATATGGGTAGAACAGTGGCCCCTAACAACAGAAAAATTGGCAGCGTTAGAAGAGATTGTAAAACAATTGAAATTAGGTCATATAGAGGAATCCTTTAGTCCCTATAATTCACCTGTGTTTGTGATAAAAAAGAAATCAGCAAGTGGAGAATGCTCACTGATCTTAGAAGAATCAATGAAGCGATGGTCTCCATGGGAGCTTTGCAACCAGGCTTGCCCTTACCTAACATGATACCGTCCACTTATGAAACAGCAATAATTGACATAAAGGATTGCTTTTACTCTATACCGTTACATCCTGATGATAGAAATTTGCTTTCACTGTCCCTTCTATAAATTTAGCAACACCTTCAAAAAGATATCAACAGAAGGTACTGCCACAAGGGATGGCCAACAGTCTGACTCTGTCAGTGGTATGTAGCGAACATTTTAGAACCTTTGAGACACAAAAATCCCAGAGCAGTAATATTACATTACATGGATGATATTCTGATGGCCACTCCAACAAAGATGATGCTACAAAGACGTGTTGATGAAATTTTAAAAAAAATTTAAGTATGTACAATTTATTGGTCACTCCTGAAAAGATACAGACAGAGCCTCCATTTCAGTATTTGGGGTACACCTTGGATGTAATCAGGATAAATAAGAAAGGACCTGAGAGAGATCTAACACATTATAGAACATTGAATGACTTCCAAAAATTGGTAGGTGCTATACAATGGCTGCGAAATACTATACCAGTTCCTCCATCGCTAATGCAGCCTTTATACGACCTACTAAAAGGAGATTCCAATTTGAACTCTGAGAATATGGACCGAGGAAGCTAAATTGGGTAGTTAATTAGTAGTAATTATACTGTAAGAATAAATAAAGAAGAACCTTTATATTTTGTTATATTCAAAGTTGCTCCCTTTGTCAGAGCTTTTGTTCAGAAACATGGAGTTATCGAGTGGGCATATCCGACAACCCGTGTGAGAGTTTTAGAAAATTGCTTGGATTTAGTGTTAGATTTTTTTTTAAAGGGGCAATAAAAAGGGGTTATGCAATTGGTGGAGAACCTCCCAGATTGTGGGTCCAGGGAATACATGATATACAAACCTTTATATGCTTTACTGATTGGTATGAAATACTTCCGTTTATTTCCTTAAATCCTCCCATATTACCAAAGGTTTTACAAGCTTATGTACAACTACAGCTCAGTCCACCTAAGAATCCGGTTAGTAAAACACCGGTAGAGGGCCCCAATATATTTACAGATGCCACTAACCATTATAAAGCTAGTGTGCCCTAAATTAGGTGTTAGTGAAGTTCTGTACACTCCTTATGATTCTACTCAGAAGAATGAACTTTGGACAGTCATTGTAGTATTACAAAAGTTCTGTCCCCCATTTAATATTGTTACTGATAGTTTGTATACTGCCCATGTAATACAACGCTTGCCTGAAGTGTATATAAACTCTAGAGCATCAGAAATTAGGGAGTTATTACAATAAACACAATCATTACTTCAAGCATTGCCTTCCGCTATATATGTAATGCATGTCAGATCACATACTGGTGGTCAAGGCCCCATATTTGAACGCAATTGAAAGGCAGATGCATTAGTAAGTTTATTATACATTTGTACTACACCTCTCCAAGAAGCAGCCTTAGAACATGAGAAGTTTCATTTGTCTATGAGATCCTTATGTGAGTTGTATGGAATAACTAAAAATGAGGCACGAACAATTATCAAGCGCTGTTTATCTTGTATACCATTCCACCATACTATTAAGAACCCTTCAATTAACCCAAAGGGCATGGCTCCAAATGAAATATGGCAAATGGATGTAACTCATTGGAAGGCTCAATATATACATGTGACAATTGATACTCACTCTGGGTTTTTGATGGCTAGTCTGCAGCCAGGTGAAGCTCTGAAACATGTTACTAATCATTTATACCGTTGTTTTGCAATAGCAGGCGTTCCCTCACAGATAAAAACCGATAATGGCCCTGCCTATGCTTCTAAGGGATTTCGCCTATTTTGCTCAGAATTTAACATTCACCATGTCACTGGTATTCCTTATAATCCTACTGGACAGGCTGTAGTGGAAAGAGCCAATAGGACTTTAAAGCTGTTACTTGTACAAGAGAAGGGAGACTGGGATTGTATTCAGGTCACTCCACGCAGAAAGTTAACACAGTCACAATTGGATATGGCAACATTTACATAAAATTATTTAAAATTCGATGGACACCATTTGACGCCCGCCTTGAAGTTTTGGCATTTATGGGAACGGGTTGATGGTACCTAATCAGCTAGACACGGCCCGATTAAAGGCCCTGTAAGTTGGAAAAATATGGATGGGTTGTGGGAAGGGCCAGGGAGGGTACTAATAAGAGGGCCAGGATATGTTTATGTGTTCCAGATGGAGTGAAGGACACAGAAGGGAAATGGATACCTGATAAGCATATTCGTCTTATGGAGACTGGCGATGAACATGACTTGAGTGACAGCAAAGAAATGGACGGAGCTGACACCAGCACACGAAAGGGAACAGGACGAACAAGGGCAGTGGTTTTGGGCTGTGGTAAAAAAGCTGCCACTTGCACATCTGGTCAGTTAGATGGAGCAAACACCATCTTTTGTTTTAGAAGGCAATGTGTCACTGCTAATAGGACAAACTGAGAGACCTCAAAGACAGTAGCCAGTAAGATTAAATATGAACTTTACCTTTTTAACGGTTTATAAACCACTTTGTTTTACCTTTAGCTATTATGCGGGCTGTAATACTTTACATACAATTAATGTAACCTCTGGACTTCATCCAGTAAAGGACACACTGTTTCAACCCGGGAGATTGAACATTTCCCTACAAGCTGTCCTAACTCAAGAAACTAAAGTGAACAAATGTGGGCTAGTTACTGATTTGAAACCATGTATAATAGGCGATGTGAATGCCTGGACTCCATTAAGAGTATGCTCCACAGGAGAGGTGAAAAGAAATCGAGAAGAATGTGATACATTGTACTTTTGGAATGTTATGGACAATGACAAGATAACATATTCTCAACTACCAGCACCGGTTCCATGTACTAGGAATGGGACCTGTCACCGTTCCATATGGCAAGCGGGATTAGTGCTGGATAAAACAATTGTACATGTTGAAACTTGTAAGTGTAAACAGTATAAAGATTATACATGGAAAATATGGAACAATATATTTGCAAATGGAAAGAATTATACAAAAGGAAGGACAAAAAATTGTGATGTATTCCGATACGAGTTTAGGGGCAATTAGTGACACCAAAGAATTATGCATGGCTATTGTGTCCTACCTTGAATATCACAGAAACAGAATTAGGATGGTTCCGAACTAATGTACGTAATTGCATGCTGACCCCGTATATAGATAGGGCATCATTTAATGCGTTTGATGTATTAATGCTGGTGAAACAATCTACTTATACATTGTCACCAGTGAAAGCTGCCAAGCCCTGGGCTGAGTCAGCCAGTGGCGCTATATGGAATAACATTATGGAAAAAGTGTCATACAGGCAGAAAAGGAAACTAGTCGAATTTCTATTTGATATCATTACTTTGGGTATTTCATTATTTCAAGAATTTCAGATACAGCAATTATATTGAGGAATGGGTTCTTTGGCATCTGAATTAAAAACATTCATGGAAAAAGAAACGAAGACATGGGATGTGCAGGTTCACATTGATCATGCCCTTCAGAAGGAAGTTACAGCTTTGGAAGAGGCGGTGGTTATGTTGGGAAATGAATTGACTTTGCAGGAATTGTTGTCATCATTACAATGTCATTATAAATAAACCATGGGTTTGTATGACTTGCCTACCTGTAAATGCTACCAACACATTCAATAGTAGTTGGGCTAAAGTAAAAGAACATTTACAAGGTGTATTTCTGTCTAATAATGCTACTTCAGATATAGAACAGCTTGCATTGTTAGAAAGAGACATTCCTTCTTTTGTTGATAATTTTACTATGCCTTTGGATATGGCCAATTCCTTTCTTGCGTGGATATCTCATAAGACTTGGATGGCGTCGACACTTGGTTTATTGACCTCAGGACTTTGTCTTTGTATTTCCATGCTCCTACTGTGTTGCTTATTGAAATGGATACTGCATATGGTTAGGGGAAGCCTTCTCAGCCTTAAGGCCGATCTCCTTCCTCTTGGTGGTCACCCGCAAAACAAGAAAAGGGAGATGTTAGGTCATTGAGACCTCCCATGGGGCGGAGACTCCTAAAGTGGGTTGATACTTCACGTGTATTACACTCTTAGCAAGCAGGAGTGCATGTGGTCGCCTGGGGGCTGTCATTGGACAGGCAGCTAGTATCAGCATCTATTCACGTGAAACACTCGTGAATGTGGGCTGAATTACTTGGGCCAAGTATGTCTTGGGGGGGGGGGGCGGCACACAGTTGGCTAGCTGCTGTGGGAGCATGCGTACTGGGTTGATTAATGGAGACGTGAGGGAGGATGAAGGAGATATAAGGGGGAAGGCTTTCACCAAGAGTCAGAGCAGTTCGAGAGAGAGAAGTTCCAGCAAGCACATGAAGATGTGATAATAAAAGCATAACTTCTGAGTCCTGAGTGTTCTGTGGGGGTGGATCTCCAGTAAAGATTTACTGGTGCCAGACGTCCGAAGACTGGGAAGGTAAGTAACTGGGTGTTTGTGACCTAGTTAAGCCCGAGTGAACACAATAGATTCGTACAACTGACCCCTTAAGATTCCTTTTAGCACTATTATTTTACATGTCATAGCAATTACCAACATTACTATTATATTCCCATTCACTTTAATGCTACTAATATGTATTAAGCGTCCATTCTGTACCATGGACTGAACTAGGAGTACAAATACAAATGAAAAACAATTCTCCTGAGGGATCTTATATTTTGCTGGGGGAACCAACCCTTACACAGAAAATGAACACAAGATTTGGGGTGGATTTCATTTTCAGTAGGGGAGGGGAAAACATTAGCTGAGGGGATTTATGTAAGAGCTGTCCATATGAGTTGGCTTAAATTCTAAGAGGTGAAGGTGACGAAGTATTACAGGCAGGGAGAAGAACCTGGGAAGTGGCAGATGAAACATCATGTATAGGGAAGAGCAAGGAGACCAATTTGGCTATAATGTGGAATATGTGAGAGGTGGTAGTCAGGCTGGGTTAAAGGGCTTTAAAATGACACAGTTTCTATTTAGTAGCCTTAAGGAGCAAGGGTTGGTATCCAGCTACTAAAGCTTTTTGACTAACCCAGTCAAAACTACTACCCATGGGGACCTGACTCGGTTTTTTTTTGTTGCTGTATTTTTATGGTCCATGAGTTAGGAGTGTTTTTTACATGAAGTTTTATTGTATTTTAAAATGCAAAAACCATTCTTAGCCCTTCTTCTCATTACAAAAACAGGGAGCTGGCCAAACTTGGCCCTCAGACTGTGGTTTGCAAATCTGTATCAGTTTAGTTGCTATGTGATACTCTGGGAAGTGGAGAAGAAACTGAATACAGGGAAACCAATCAGGAATCTATTGCTGTAGTGCAGGAAAGAAGTCATGAGGTCCTGAACTTGGGTGGTAACTATGTTTTCAGTGGAGAGAACAGGATCTTAAATATTAGATATGGGGTTAGTTATATATAGGAAGTTAGTTTCCAAAGGTATGAAGCTGGGTGACTAAAAGAATGATCATGTATTGAACAGAAATAGGAAATTTAGAAAGTAGACCAAAAGATAACGCATTCTATTTTAGAGACATTAAATTTAAGAATTTAAGTGGGACATCCAGTCAAAGGAATCCAGGAGGCATTTAAATGATGGAGCACTGAAATTCAGGAGAAATGTGAGAAATGAACATATGAGTTTGGCTAATCACTACATAGATATGATTAGGAATCTTACTAAGCCCATGAAAAACCTTGGGACATACCAAATGGCAAAGGATAATTCAGAAAAATATACTATTAAGAATCCATCAGAAGCAATTTCATGAGAACTCAGGGACGGAGTGGCCATGAGTATCAGGAAATGCAGAGACAAAGAAAATCCAGTGAATTTATTAGCAAATGAGATCATCAGAGAGAATAGCTTTAGTTGGGAGTGGTGGGGTATAAAAGACTGCAAATGAATTAAGAAGTAAAATGATCAGGAGTTGAAATGATATAAAATCATATATGGTCGTTAACCAAATTCAGAAGAAAACATAGGATAATAATAATTAAACGGCAGAGTTAAGTCGTTTTTGTTGTTAGGATAGGCAGTAGCCAGGTGTGTTTGTAATCAGCAGAGAAAGCCAGTTTAAAAATGAAAAAAAAAATTGGATCCAGCTATAGAAGGCCTTTACCTAGAGCAAAGGAAGAGAATGAAGAATTAGAGAATATGAGATCTAGAATGAGGAAGAAGGCATTGAGTGGCCTCAGTTTAAAGTATGAACCCAATGGACTGGTGTACGGGGGTTAAGGGGATGTTTGGAACAGGGGCTATGAAGAATGCAATAGCTAATCCAGTAAGAACAAAAAGATTATTGGGAGGGTTTAGCTGAGATTAGATAAATCAATCTGGAGTAGACCTAGTTGGTATGCTTTTATACCTTCCCTATCTGGATTTAGCAGTACTGAAGGGGAGTATCAACTTAAGGGATACTTAAAACACTACAATTTAAAGTGGGGCAAAGTGGCCAGAGGTGGCGTAATGAAGAACCAGTTAAGCAATTAGGACAGTGACTAGCATTTGCAAGGAAGAGAGTGGTTTACAATTGGTAGTAAGACACAGGGAGAGAAAGGACAGAAGTTAAGGTCTGATAGAAGAATTTCATATTTCAAAATCAAGTAGAACGTGTGTGGATTTATTTCTATGGAATAAGTTAATGAAGGGGAATAGAGTTTTCATCATATATCTTAGTTTTTGAAAATGAGGAGTGGAAAACCAGGTCTAATGATTGAAGATTGCATACTCAATAAACTAAGCTTGTTTTTAGTCAAGGTAATTTTACATCAAGAGCAATGCTAAACAGAAATGTGAAAAATAGGATGACAATTTATTAATCCTCTACATCAGAAAAAAAAATCATGTCACATTTAAGAAAAAAAATTAGTTATGATCAAGTCACTTGAGGTAATCATGAAGATTTAATGATAAAAATGTCTACTGTGGTTTAGTGAAGTCTCAGGAGCTCTTCTGCCCTTTTTCTTGTAAACATCAACTTGGGCATCTGATTTTCAGTTCCAACTTTCACATTGGGAAAGGAAAGAAAAAAGGGTTCAATAGGGAAGGCAGTTTTCTCCCAATCACAATCACATTATTGAGTTGGAGCACAGAATATCTTCAATTGGCAATTCAGCGATGATCTACAGTTCTGATACACACACTTCTATGAAGGGTGTGCTGTTTTTCTCCAATATCCTTGTGCTGTATGTTCTTGCTAATAAGAGAAAAGAACACGTTATTAGTCTACCTGATAATACAGAACTAAGATTTCTTTGGGGGATCAAACAGTGAATCCGTACATTTGGGCCTACAGTTGGGAAGATCTGGATTAAAACAAACCTGAGAAAGTCACTTAACCTATATCTGCCTCATCTACAAAATGACAACAGCGTCTACCTCTCACCAGTGTTGTGAGGGTAAAATGAGTTAACATATGTAAAACACTGCAAATCTTGAAAGTAAATGCTAGTTGTCACATATTTTCAGAAACATCTCCTTGTGATAGGATCAGGGTGATTAGTAGGGGTTAATATTTCCACATTCCCATATCCCATAGTTCATACACACACAAAAATAAAGCTTTTTTTTTTTTTACTAAGTAGCTTTTACTACTTCTCACTGATAACTTTAATGGAACAAATAAATTACCTTAAAGAAAATTTTTTTTTTTGGAGGGGGAAGGCAAGGCAATTGGGGTTAAGAGACTTGCCCAAGGTCACACAGCTGGTTAAGTGTCAAGTGTCTGAGGCCTGATTTGAACTCAGGTCCTCTTGACATCAGGGCTGGTGGTCTACTCACTATCCACTTTGCCCCTCTTCCTTAAGATTCTGGATCTCCTTTTCTACTTGGTTAACTTTCCTTTCATACTCTCTTTGTTTTTCTTGGATTATCCTTTTTTTTTTTTTTTTTAAGTTTTTCCTCCATCTTCTGTCTTTAATTTTTAAAGTGTTTTTTTTAAGATCTTCTATGAATTCTTTCTGGGCAAGTGTCCATTTTATGTTAATCTTTGGGGTTTTCTCTACTTCAATATCTTCCTCTGAAGATGAATCCTGGTCATCTCTATTCCCATAATAGCTTTCTATGGTTGAATTCTTTCTCCTTTGCATTTTTTGTGGTAATAGCTTAATTTTTGTAATCACCTCTAGCCCTGGGGTATGAGAAATAGTACCTCTTGCCCCAGATCTTCAGTTCTCCCCTCTAGCCTGGGGGAAATGTATTCATTTTTAAAAATGCTCAAGCAGTAGATAAATTTTCTAATAGTCATTAGTATATCCTAATGAATGAAATTGGCTTGCAATTCAAGTTAGGATTTCTTGGCTAGTAATTAACATTGTCACAAGATTCTTCTACCATGGAAATATAAAGCTAAACAAAGATGACAAAAATACAAACACATATACAGGTTACTGTTAAAATAAAAGTCCATAGGGTTTTAAGACTTTTCCCATAACGTGAAAAGCAAGTGCAAATACTAATAGTATCATTTTACAGATGTCAAGAAACTAAGACTGAGAAAAGTGGGGTGCTGATAAGAGAACTAGGAGTTAGAATTCTGGCTGCAGGCCAGCCTTGGGCCTTTCAGGAATAACAGCTGACTCCTAATACAGCTATACTTACAAGTGCCCTAAAAGAACTTTTATTAATACACAGGTTATCTCCATTTTTTACAGATGAAGAGACACAGCTATAGTAAGTGCCAGTCCTTACATGATATAGCACAGGAATTGCAATGATAAGGAAGGGAAACCCTTGCTATTACTGTTTTGAATCTAATCAGTTACTTCTAGGTTTCCCTCCCCTCTTTACAGAGTATATATTAGCAGATAATAATAAAATTATTTATGCTTGGTATTTATATTTATGAACATGACTGACAGTCTTGTGATTGGGATACTTTAGACACACAAGAAGTATACCAAAGATCAAACACAAAAACTGGAAAACTAGCTCTACTGTTTTGCCACTCTCCTTGGAGAAACCTTCCCTTTAATGCTGAGTTAAAGTGCCAGCTAAGTAGGAGCTCTGTTTCTAAACTTTGTCATTTCATGCTTTCCCTTAGAGAAGGCTTCTATAAACCATAACACATAGGCCAAATCTAGCTTTACCACTAGGGAGCTAATGATTTTACATTTTTAAATTAAGTTTTATTCTATTTTTAAATACCTTAGAAAAAAAGAATTAAGTTCCTACTGAAATCAGACTTAGAATAAATTGTTGATGATACTGATAACCTGGCTTTATATAAATCTTGTTGAGGATAAGGAATTTTACCATGATAAAGACAAAATACAAATACAATATTGTACCACCATACAGAGTTTTTCGCTCCAAAATATCCCATACCTTTGCTTCAGGAATTTGGGATTTGTTCTGAACTTCAAGGGATGGTGCATCACTTTCTCTACAATAGCTCTCTGTTCCTATTCCAATTGTATCAATAATACTGCTCCCACAAGTCTGTGTATTATAGCCACTATCTACCTGAGAAGAATGTTAAAAAAAAAAATCACTTAAGAATTAAATTGCAAACTCTAGACTTTTTATATCAACACAGTAACATACATGATCTTGGAGAACCTTGAAGGTATTTTAAAATTTTAATACATTTTTAAGGAAGCTTAAATATTTGCTTAAAATTTAAACTATGAGCTAATTTCATCAACTGTTAATAATTAGTACTGTATATCAACACTGTAATATGTACTAAAATTATGCTGAAATGAATAAAATATGCATGAGTATAAAGTAGCAAAACTATAGGGCAGGATTAAAAAAAATTCTTTTTACACAAATCTATCAGAATATACCTTTATAAGAGCTTTGTTCCCTTCAAAGGTGTCACATTTGAGAGTATACACACTTTTGCCAATAATACCGTCATTATTAAAAATGAAAATAAAATCTGTTGCAATATCATTTACAGACATGCCACTCAAGAAAAGTTATTTCTTTATAATAAGAGGGATAGTGCACAAAGAACTGACCAAGATTTGGAAGTGACCTCGGTTCAAAACTCATCTCTGATACTGGCTACATGACCCTTGGCAATTCACTTAACCAAACAAATAACCCATTCAAATGAAGTTGAAGAGCAGTTGCCTATCGTGCAATGGTAGTGAGTTTCCTCAAATGGAGCTCCTTATATGCCAATGAAATTACAGGTCTACATCTCACTTGAATATAACTGTATTATGCAAGTCATAGATCACAATGGGCTCAATGACTCAGGGCTATTTACAAAAATCAAATGCCCTTAAAGAACAAAAATTTATCGAATATATCAAAAGAATGTGCTACAGATTCCCATAAGGGACCACATTAAAGGGGAAAGGCATTCAGCTGTCAGTGTTTCAGTATGTTTGGGTATTTTTTAAAGACTGCTTTATTTTATGATCACACCTAGCAACTAAGATATAAAAAGATCACCCACTGGCATACATAACTTTTTATACCAAATGGTAGCACTCTTACACAAATTCTTAACTTCAGAGGTGGATGAAATCAGAGGTCATCTAGTATAATAAATATCTGAATAAGGATTCCTTTCTACCCCAGATCAACCAAGTAATCATCCAACCCCTGGTGAACAACGTCAGTGTTTGCTTTTTAGCAATACTAGAAAAAAATGCTAGAAAACTTTTTGAATTAAGCAATCATTAAACTGCATGACACTTGACTTTCTACTTGGTTAACTTTCCTTTCATACTCTCTTTATTTTTCTTGGATTATCCTTTTTTTTTTTTTTTTTTAAGTTTTTCCTCCATCTTCTGTCTTTAATTTTTAAAGTGTTTTTTTTAAGATCTTCTATGAATTCTTTCTGGGCATAAATCTACACAGGACAGAGAAGCAAGAAGAAGATCAAAACTTATTCTTGGGGGGGGGGCGGAGCCAATATGGTGGCGTAGAAGCAGCAAAGCACCACAGCCCCCACACAAACACGCTAAAAAACTCATAAAATGGGACTTTAAAACAGATTTTCAAGCTCCAAAACTCTCCACGAGACAGAAAGTACACCTATTACTACAGGCACCGCAGCAGGCGGGGCTCTTCATAGCAGTCTGGGAGCCACACCCAAACCCGGCTGGCTCAGGCCCTGGGGAATCAGGCGGGGAGCTGCGACTACAGGAGAGCAGATCAGCTGCACTGGAGGCACAATTACCACATCTATCAGGCCAGAAGAAA
>JAQQSW010000127.1:21011-44168 GCA_028646575.1 Pseudocheirus occidentalis
TTTTTTTTTTTTTTTACTTTTTCCAATCATTTTACCAATGGAACATCATAGGATCATAAATTTTGAGCCAGAAGAGTCTTAGAAGTCACAAAATATAACACTTTCATTTTAAAGATGAGGAAAATAAGGCTCAGAGTACTGACTTGTCCAGGCTCTAACTGAGTCAAGTTTCTTCTTAACTCCAAGTGGGAATGTCTTACTTCCCTAATACAATCAACAGGAGAAAGGAAAAATGAGTATCATCATAAACTAACTCATTTTCAAATAGTTACTGAATGGTGGAAGTAGGAGCTCAGAAAAGACACACACCTACAATGTTCTTATTTCAATTACGCAGCATCTTCAAAAGCCTTCATTTTTTTTTTCTTTCTTTTTGATAATATTTGAAAGATCCTGGATGACTGCATAGTCTTATCTTGGAGGAATACAATTTCACTTTTAATCATTATATGAAATTAAACACCAACCTGTGTATGAAACACAACAGATGCTCGCTGTGCATACTGTGCCATTTTATGTCGGAAATTGAGATTTTTGCACAAATCTGCTAGTTTGTGTTTATTTGTCAGATCCGGATAAGTAGAGTCTGCTCCTATAGCTACTGCCAAAAGCCGATGCACAATTATATCTGCATATCTTTAGAAACAGGGAAAAGAAGGAAAATTTTCACACATCAACATTGTCTCAAATGTCATTTTGTAGCATGCACATAATCATGCTCTAGATTTGAAGTACAATTTTTAAAAATACTTTAAACACAGCAAGCAGAAATACTTGGAAAAACAATGAAAAGAACAAACAATATATATATTTAAAGAACAAACTATAAATATATGCAAATATATAAAAATACTCCACCAAAATTTGATGCACCTTGACTACACACGTATAACCTATACTGAATTGCTTGCCTTCTCAATGAGGGTGGGTGAAGAGAGAGGAAGGGAGGAAATTTAGAACTTAAAAGTTTTAAAAACAAGTGTTTAAAATAGTTTTTACATGCAACTGGGAAATAAGATATACAGGCAATGGGATACAGAAATCTATCTTGCCCTACAGGAAAATAGAAGAGGAAGGGTATCTCCTATTAAGAGAAGGCAGGGGGAGGCATGATAGAATGGAGGGCTGATTGGGAGAAGGGGTAATCAGAATGCACACAGTCTTGGGGTGGGGAGAAAGAAGAAATGGAGGGAAAATTTAAAACTCAAAATCTCATGGAAGTGAACATTGAAAACTAAAAATTAATTAATTTAAAATTAAAAATAAACTTGATAAATCACTTTTATTTTCTTCTCTTGAATTTTATGATCTAAAGTACCTTCTGATGGGTGAAGTAAAATGTGTGTATATTGGTGATGCTAAGCCATAATGATGAAAATCATTATCCATTCCAGAACAGAAGTAAACTGCTTGCATCATACAGCGAGTGGCTAATATTCTGAATAGTGTGTTTAGATATGGGAAATCAGGAGATTCCACTTGGTCTAAAGAGTCAGCCAAAGCCTTTGCTGAATCAGTCTTAAAATCCAAATTCTGTAAGAAAAGAGGAGAAAAATATCATTGTTCCATTTTCATTTTTAAATTAACCTTTTAAATACATAATACTTTTATTACGGAATTCAAAGAAGCCCACTCTAATTTCCAAACAGACAATATTTTTAAAGTATGTTTCAAAATTAGTTGTTTGGAACTCTGAACATATTTCACTATAAAAACATAAATATAAATAATGATTAAGTTCTAAGACTAAGGGATAGAGAGCTTTTAAACTAATAACGCAGTCAAACTATCATACTAGCCCAACTTCTGAGACTTGGGATATAGGAATTAGAAGCAGAATAATGCAAAAGTAGTAGTACTAAGGAGAAAGAGTTTACCCCTTCATCTTGTCATCTTCTTTTCCAGGGACAAAAAAATGAGAAAAAAGCCTGGTAGTGGCAGAGTACCAAAACTAAACTGAAGTCAAAGGAGATTTAAGTGCTTTGTGACCTTGAGTAAATTCAGATGTTAAATGCTTTGCCAATTTTAAAACATTCTATTGTCACTTATCATTATTATTTCCTGGGCTTCTAAAAGGTCAGCTAAATAATGTGCAAGTTCTTAAGAGATCAAGTTATTTAGGAGTACAAGATTTAGAACAGGAATCGACCCTAGTCACACCTTCCGTTTTACTGAAGAAACAGAGAACGCAAGAGGTTAAGTGACTTGCAGTAAGTCACAGAAGTAGAGAGTAGCTAAGTCAGTATCTCAAAGCTAGGGTTCTTTTCACTGTACACATACAATCTAATTCTAATTTAATATCCGAACTCCCGCATCTATCATCCTTAAAGTTTTGTGAAGGGCTTTCATTACACTAATCCTGAGTATATTATCCCTATTTTATAGATGAGGAAACTAGTTCAGGGAATTTGGTGACTCTATCTGAAGTGGAATTTGAATCCAAGACCCTTAACTCAATGGCCCTTTGAGTGTGTGATGCTATTTCTCAACATTCTACCTCTTATTCTGTAGCTCTCTTCCACTTCCTTATGGGCCTTTTCTAGGTCCTTTCTCTGACACTAAATACCTCAGTGTAGCATCCCAACCAGGCTTGCCCTAAAATTACCTGCTAACTGTCTCTCCCCACTGTGAAAAGTATCCATTATCTCTGAAAATGTTGTAGTTAGATTACTGTCCTTGTAGCTTATGGAAGAGTGATGCTCCCAAGTTCCCCAGAACAGTGTGCACTGTAAGATCTTAACTCAGGTAAGGAACTGATTAGTACAAATTCAGATAGTATAACAGAATAAAATAAATTCATATAGTCTTTGATAGTATAATCTTCTGAATTCAGCTTACCTCAAAATCCATCAGCTTAAGATTACATATACTTTTTTGGTTATCATAATGTTCACTCATAAAACTTACATTGCACTAAAACCCACAACTCTTTATTTCATTCAGCCTGTTGAGGTCTCTCAGGTTCTCAAATATCATATAATGTGTTCCACCCTGTCTAGCTTTGTATCATCTGCAAATTTCTTGGGCATGCCACCTATGCCTTCATCCAAATTATTGATAAAAATATTAAATAACTGGGGCATGCCACTAAAGACATCCTGTGCTGACCCTGATGATGACTCATTGAGTCTGATAATTTAACTTGTTCTAAATCCACTTAACTAATCAATATAGCTCCATCTTGTCAAAAATAATAACATGAGAGACACTGTTACATGCTTTCCTAAATAACTACATAAACTGCATATAGAGCATCCTCCCTTGTCTAGCAACTTTGTGGGAAAAAAAAAAGAAAGTTATTAGAATGACCTGTCCTTAATAAAACCATGCTGGCTTTTTGTAATTACCACTTCCTTTTCTAGATAATGCTAACTATTCCTGTAATAAAGTCTTTTGAAAATCGGGACATGTGCCTTCTTACAGTTCTGTAACAACTCTTCTTATCTGTTCTCTGTGATCTTTGCCAGATCACAGACTATTTAAGCAACCACCTGCACGGATTATTTCAAGACGCAGGGTGCAAAGTGACACATAGGGTGCAAGACATAGTGCTAAGACATAGGGAGTCTGGGTCTGGCCAGCTGAATTCATCAAAGAAAGCTCCTTTCTTTAAATTACTTGAAATCGGTTCTCAAAATCTAGAAAACATTCTAGGCTTTCTTCATTTCCCACCAAGATTCCAATAATTTCTATTTCTGAGTTTAGAAGACTTAGAAATCAAAAGCAGAGACAAGAGCGGTGATCTCCAAGGAGTAACTCAGAGCATACCCACCATCTTGTACTCTGGCTTTAGAGTAAAGTCTGGCATTAGAGGATGGACTCAAGGGAATTCACTGTACTTGAAAGCCAGGTTCTTTCTAATTCCACCCAACTAGACAAGCAAGAACAGTTCAGGGAAACACCCCCAAAAATGTAATCTTATGTTCCCCTGCTCCTTCCTCATCTTCTACTGCTAAAGTATATGCATACTCTCCCATCTTAGAATCCTGGCTGTCGATCTCTCCCTGTCTATGGCAACAGGAATTACTTTATATTCTTCATACAAAATAGTTATCAAAGTTAATTCCCATTTTAATAAACAACAATTTTCCACATTTATTTTTGAGCTGAAAATTCCAAAGTAAACTGAACTGAACAGTTTTATTCTGAATGTCTAATAAAAGTATATTTGTTTTTTCAAAGATGGAGTCTGAGTTCTCAGATATAAACGCTATTAAGAGGCACTATTACTACTCAGGTTTAAAAATACGACGTACAAGGATTCTTGGAATTTGTAAAGAATCAAATTCGTGTCTACTGAAGGAGGCTCCATGACAGTGGGGATATTCCATCACTCAAGGAGTATGTTCCATCTGAAGTCAATTCTCAATGACTACTATAGCTAGCGACCTGGTTGAGGAACATCTCATTAATGTATTTGAGCTAAACCATCCCTGGGTTAAAAAATGGGAAAAAGAGAAGAAATTTCTTTTTCTTTCTTTTTTTTTTTTTGAACAATTTAGGATTTAAAGACCTTGCTTAGTAACCTGGCCTTAGCATTTTTAGGTATCCTCTACACAAAAATCAGGGAAATGATAATATAAAAAAGGCCAAGACCTTTATATCAATAAAAAACAAAATAAAATATGTAACAGAAAAACTACAAGGCAGGCCAACTAGGTTACAGTCAAGGAAGAGATCATTTTTATGTAAGAAGAATCAGAACTTTTGGCATGTTTTATGTTATGATGGAAGTGAACAAAATCGCAATGGAGTAATTAGGGATGGGGAACCTGTGGCCTTGAGGTCACATGTGGCCCTGTAGGTCCTCAAGTGCTGCCCTTTTGACTGAATTTTGTTCTGTGAAGTTTAGATTCAGTCAAAGGGCCTCAAGGCCACAGGTTCCCCACTCCTGGAATAAGTGATTCACTATTTAAACAATGAGAGGCACATCTAAGAATCTAGACACTGGAGGAATTTACTTTGGATTTAGCTGCCTTCACAAGAACTTCATAATTTGATGGAGGAGGCGCGGGATGTTTTCTAAGCAGAGCATGTTCAGAAAATTCTTCATGGATTTTCTTCGCAACAGATACATTGGCAAGTAACATAAATTCTTCCACCATGGAATTTGTTTCTCTGTCAATAAAAAAGAATGTCAGAAAAGAGAACTCAAGATTTTAAAATACAATAATGGAATATTTTACAAACCACATCATTACTTTTAGTAGCAACTGAAGGGAGGCTTCAAGTGTATCCAGTACAAAATGCTAGACTTCAAGTCAGGGGACACAGATTTGATTCTGAGTTTTGCCACTTCCTAGCTGTGGGACCTTCTCTTCTTTGGGCCTGAAGTTCTTCATCTGTCAAAGCAGGTTCCTGGACTAAATGACCTCTGATGTCTTTTTGAGGTCTAAATTTGTGATCCTACTATCCCATTAGTTAAATATACATCCATAACACATATTTTAAAAATCCTTCTCTGCCATTTCATCCTCACATCATCATGATCTTATATGCTTGAAGGCTCTACTACCAGAATGCAATTGGACAAGCTGGGTCTTTCTTTGTTCCCCATTGTTCATACCTTCATTTACAACTTTGACAGTTGCAATAATATCACCTTTCTCAGGATAATGTCCCTCAGCTCTAGGTCTCAGTTTACTCACCTATAAAAGCAGGAGACTGAATCTGACGACTTACGGTCCTTTCCAGATCAAAATCTATGATTATATCTACCCAGAACAAAGTCTTATTCCTTTGTCTTTTCTGACACTATGCCTCTCCCATATATCTAATGGTTTTTCATAATTAAATGTTTCCCTTTGTTTCTATTCTAACATAGGAATTTGAATGAAATGAGGAGATAAAGAATGCTACCCAGAGGGAATTATAGGGCCATAAATCCCCAATGGAGAATCCACTCAATGTGCTGAGAATCTCAAAGTATACCATTCAAGCTGTCCGACTATTAATCTTCATTTTTTATAGCATAATTGAACCACTTTCTTTTCTGGGCATATCTACCAAGATGCTGGTGAGTAGAATATCCTCATAGAGGTATTTACAAAGTTCTCAGTGACACAAGTCTGGAGTTCAGCAGAGAGATTAGGGCTTAAAATTTATATTTGGAAGTCATCTGCAAAGAGATGATGTTGAAGCCAAAGAAAGAATAAGACCTGGGTTTAAGTCCTGCCTTAGAAACCATCTACTTGACCTTGGGGAACTCATTAAAACTCTGAGCCTCAGCTGCCTCATCTGTTTGAAGAGACTGAACTAGATGGACTTGGGAATACTTTTGAGCACTATGAGAAGCCAAAAACTGAACATGTGGGAAATGGTAACAATTTAAAATTAAAGCAATGTAATAAAAGTTAGCATAAGCACAGTAATACCTAAGTCTTAAGAAAATGAATCAGAACATTCTCATTTTTTTCTGCAACTTACTTTCATGGATTACCATGGCCAAGTAATTTACCACTTAGTGGCCAATATTACTAATGAATTGATTCATTACAGTTGGTTATGTCATCCACAGACTTATTTATTACCAGGACCTTGACAAACCTGTCTATCTTGGTAGCACTAGCTAAAGTTTACACCCCACAAGTACAGATTTATAAATATCTAATTATATCTATAATTATATCTATAAATATCTAATATTTAACGAATGACAAGTAAACATTTTAGTGATTTTTAAAACATCACTTTTATTTCTGAATATCCCTTCTCTTCCCTCTCATGGGGGAAAACCAGCCCTTATAACAGAGAAAAAAAACAAGAGATAAAGAGCAGTTCTGCAGAACCAACCAATACAACAAGTAAGTCAGAATTTATATACAGTATTTCACACCCACAGCCCCACAACAGCAAAGAGAGGAAAGAGGATCCACTGATAAAGACTTAAAGAAAAAAAGGGTTTCCTCCATATCACAATGATTTTTATGGAAGTCAATGGAGAGATTCAAGGCAAGTGTATACAGGTTTTAGTATATTTTCAATCAAATTATGTTAAAGAGGCAAAGAAGATGCCCATGAAATGATGAGAAAAGGAAACTGCCAAGTTGACCAAGAGATAACAGATAACATGGACACTGCTCTGGTACCCAGTTTTAAAAGACCCAGAGAAAACCCCCTAGCTCAATGGACTGCAATCTTTAGAGAGGGTTTATCCTGAGATATGCATAAGACTTTCAAATGGGAAGGTGTCTTTAAGATCTGCACCATCAGAGAGAATATCTGCACTGAGGAGATCACAAATACACTTAAGTACTGAATCTTTTACTAACCAAGGGAAAACAGATCTTACATACTCACAATCGTGTGTGTGTGTGTGTGTGTAGAGAGAGAGAGAATACCAGTGATTATATTAGTTATTAATATAAATCCTAAACGTTCATGTTGAAAATAAAAATCTTATTCATCTTTTATTAAAAAAAAAAAAAACATACCTAAGTTCCTTTGTCTGAAGATCTATAGGGTCGTGAGTTTCACTATCCACATGAAATCGAACTTCAGGAGAAGAAAGTATCAAAGCCCTACAAGAAAAAAAACAAATGCAATTGGTCAAATGACTCTATTATTGTCAATCTGAAAATAATTCTTTGATAACTGGAGAATGTGTACAACAGAACTTTCTGGAAGGTCTTAAATAATATAGCAAAACCTCTGTAGAACAGCAACTAGAGTTAATAAATTCCTTTTCTGGGATGCAACTATTCCTCTGGGAAAGTTAATCGTTTTGAATAAGCACAATAATTAGTGAGATCAGCCTTAGTGTAAAGATTTAAATAATTTAGAAAAGTGACTTTCAAAAAGAAAATATAGCAGAACTCATCTAAGATCAGTCCTGAAGTTTTTTTTTTTTAATAATCCTTTACCTTCATCTTTTTTAACAAGTATTTACTGAATCAGAAAGAGAATTAGAACTGTTAGACAAAAATTCCTCCAGAATGAGTAATCACAGGTTTTATTAGGTAGTCTGAGGATATAGCTTGTTCCTAGCTAATGACTATGATGTTGCTGGAGGAGAATTTTTTCTTTTACAAAGCATCTTATTGTACAGTAGTTAATGAAGGTTAGAGATAAAGACTGGACTGGTGACTTCACTGGTATAAGAAACTGCTTGTAAGAAAAGCGCTTTTACCAATGCAGTTCAACACATTCTCTGCTACTTATAATCTTAGTTGCTTAGAGCAGTAAGAGATTATGTGACTTGTCCAGGGTCACAGAAACTGTACATGTCAGAGATAAGACTTGAATGCAAGTCTTACCTGGTTCTGACACCAGTTCACTATGCAATATACTATACATAGTCTATAGTATGTAACATGCAATTATTATGTAAATATGTACATATACCTGAGGCATATTTAACATACACACATTACATACTTAATATGCATATAAACTTAAATAACAGTGCTTAATGCATGCTTGAAATATCTGCTATACAAACCATTAAATGTCTGTCTTTTACATATGGTAAACATGGGCTTTCAAAAAAAGTTAACAAGCTAGCTTAAGAATGGTATCCAAGTTAGATATAGCCAACAAGAAAGAAAACATACCCTGCGTCTATTCTCCGCCTCTTCAGAATTTTTGCTAGTTTATTTAGTCCACGGAGACTAGTGGTAATATCATCATTCATGGTTTCTGAGTCAATTCTCATTTGAGCTTCTGCATATGTAAGGGAAGCCTAGAAAAGAAATTATGAATTAACATGACAATTATGAACAAGAAAATTAGAGTTGTGCCTACCAATCCCAGGTGGAAATCTAAAATCCATAATGTCAAACTGCCTAAAATCAATAATGAAAAGGAAATATTGAGTAAAGATGCCAACTTTCAATTGTACTATTTCTGGTCTATTAACCAAGCATGTATCAGAGCAGAATTTTGTTATCTACCTAAAGTCAATGTTATACTGAATTAAAAAGAAATTATTTTATTTCAGTTCTACCCCCACCCTCCTTGCCAAGGGTTACTTTAGATTTTAATTAAAATGAAGAATCACTGTGGTGAATTAATCATGAGAGCATATGATATTCAGCAGGCAAATAATTAGAAAAAAATGAAGTAGCCCATACAATATCTAATTTAATGTCTCAATGGGAAAAAAAGAATAAAAAACTTAACACTAACTCCTTGGAAATTAGAATAGGGAAAGGAGAAGCTAATGATTTATAAAACACCAATAAATAATAAAACAAAATCAAAAGAATAAAATAATAGAAAAAATGTGAAACATCTTATCAGAAAAACTGATCTGGAGAACAGTTTGGGGAGAAACAATGTAAGAACTGTTGGACTACCTGAAAGTTATGATCAAAAGAAGAATCTTGATACAATATTATAAGAAGTCATTAAGGAAAATTGCCCTGAAGTTCTAGAACAAGAAGGTAAAGCAGAAATACCCCCCCCACACACACACAAAAATTCCACCAATCATCTCCTAAAAGAGACTCCAGGAGGAAAACTTCCAAAAATATCATAGCCAAGTTTCAAAGCTCCCAGGTTAAAGAGAAAATACCGCAAGCAACAAGAGAAAAACAAATTAAATATTACAGAGCTATAATCAGGATCACACAAGACCTAGGAGCTTCTACACTGAAGGACAGTGGGTCTTACAACACTATTATTTTTTTGGAACAAAAGACCTGGGGCTACAAACAAAAATAACTTACCCAGCAAAGTTAAATATAATTCTGAATTTAAAAAAAAAAAAGGACATTCAATAAACTGAAAGACTTTCAGGTATTTGTGATAAAGAGTAGAATTTAAGGGAAAATTCAACACAGACAATCCAAGAGAAATATAAGGTAAACATTAAAGACCAATTATAAGGGACTCAATAAGGTCAAAACATTTATTTCTTATATGTGAAAATGTTATCAGCACTCTTATGACTGTCATTATTATTTGGGTAGTTTGAAACACAGCCTTGGGCAGAGCTATGCACAATGGGGGTAATTATAAAAAATAAAACTGGGTAGGAGAAGATAAAGAGTGGGAGCAATTCTCTCATACAAATGAGACATGAAAGGAAGAACTGACACAGAAGAAGCAAGTGGTGGGGGGTCTGGTAGTGCTGGAACCTTACTTTCATTGGAAATGAGTTAAAGAGAGAACAACATAATCTAGAAAGGTATAAACATAAGATAATAAGATCTAGAAAGGTATAAGCCTTTTAAATTTAGAAAGAAATAAGAGGGTGAGGGATAGGATAAGGGAAGAACGGTTAAGAAGGGTGTGTAGATTATGAATTAGGAATAGCAGGTGTAATGGGAATGGGAAGTTGAAGATATTCCCTGCCCCTTAATAGACCTAGGGGGGAATTGCTATTGTTTTATGTGCTTATTTTCTATTATCCCTGTTACATTGTTGTAAAGTCCCGTTGACACCAGTTACCCCACCAGTTATCCCTAAACTCTCATTAATCTGTGTTATAAACTGTATTGTTAAGGTATTTTTGCTATGTAAGGTACATGAAAGATCTTGGGGCTGAATGTAATGGGAATGGGAATTTGAAGATCTTCCCTATTCCTTAATAGGCCCGGGGGGGGGGAGTATCTGAAAACGTTCCCTGCTTTGAAAGTAAACTCTGCCCCCTAATAGGCAGAATGCAGTCACACGGAGCCTGTGATGGAAGGAGTCTGCTGAAGGGAAGAGCAGAGCCCACAGGAAGCTGGGAGTCAGAGCAGAGAGAGGGTGAGAGAGGGGCTCAGGCAAGGAGTCAGACAGGCTTGTGAGTACTGATCTTATATTGGTTTGTGGGAAGGCTAAAGGGTGCTGTGGCTCTCTGTGCTGTTATGGCTTGTTAACTTCCTTACTACTATGATGGAATCAGCTTACTGGTTTTAGGATTAGGTTTTCTGAAGTCTAAATAAATGCTTTGCTTCAGTCCTTTATATGGAGAGTCTGTCATATTTTGTGATTGAGCACTGTGTGGGAATATTTATAGTCAGTCTTTATCGTTATCATGAGTGCTATAAATATCCCATTGGCACTATAGAAGGGGATAAGGGAGAAACTCTCTTACAGAAAGATAGGCAGAATAAAGCGGAGAGAGGGGGAGAGGATAATGGAGAAAGGCACTAAAATGTATGCTAGAGACAGATGCCAACAGACAGAAAGATAGCATGGTGACAAAGAAAAATTCTGCTTATTTCAAAATTTTGCATGATGCTGGTTCTGTGACCAGAAGAAAAAGAATCTCCCCACCCCCTTCCTCTTGTATCTCATAACTGGCTGTTTCCTAGACCCAGATTTCAGGTTAGTACTAGCAATTTGCTATAATAAAAGCAAAAGAGACTGCTACAGGTTTAGAATCCCTGATCACATATATGGATAATGCTATTTCTATATCATAATTCCTTCAGCATTCCACATAAACTTTCAAATGTATTTCTGAAACATTCCTTTATCCCAATTTCCAATCTACAAGAATGCAGAGGTTTGTTATTCTAATATCTTGTGAAACACTAAACTTTACAGCTTTCAATACAATTTTCAAAAGGCCAAGTGAAACATGATGACTGTTGTCAGTCTGGCTACTCCGTAACAGGAACACAGTGATAAAGTAGATCATTCAAAGCACTGATTTTTTTTTTTAATACAAAGAAAAACTTTACACTTTACCTTTGAATTAATAGCACTTTTGGTAAACCTGGTTTTTAAAATTTCAGCATTGTGATTCATTTCCCAAATACATGAAAATGCCAGCCTAGGAAAAAGAACAGGTAATATTACTAAAATAAAAATAGTGATAAACATTAAATGTAAAAATTAAGTTTTCTGAAAAAATACCTGTCCACATTTGATCTTAAGGAGCATAGATTTGAGCTAAGCAATTCTGGAACCATATCAATTCTCTGTAAAAGAAAGAAATAAAACCTTAAAAATTACTTAGCAGTATTATATGAAATTTAATTCATTTTTTCCTATTAAATACTGAATAGGAAGGCAAATAAAATTTTTATGAATTAAAGGAAAAATCATTTTTCAAATATGAAATCCTAATGACACTTCTAATTTCTAGAATACAAAGGAGGAATTATGGCAACATAGTATAGTAGGAAGATTAGATTAGGATTCAAGAGTCTGGGATCTAGCTCTGGAAGAGCTGATTTTCTTTTTTTAAAGCAAAGAAAAATTTTACACTTCACCTTTGAATTAATGACACTTTCAGTAAACCTGTTTTTTTGCTTCAGTACAGTCAGATTTAACCTTATAAAAGAGAAGGCCTAAATGACCTCTAAAGTCCCCATCTCTTATAATTATTCATATTCAGTCAATGCTGCATATATTTACATATGGACTTATTGCCTCCTGATTCAAATATAAGGTCCCTGGATGTAAGCATTGTTGTGTTCTTTATACTAGTATTCCCAGAGACTGGCACAGGACTTGTCACATAGCAAGTGTTTAATAAATGCTTGCTGACTGATTCCCTTTAGAAAATTCTATATATAACACAGATTGCTTGAGCTAGCCAAGCAACAAATTTTAAAAAGGAGATGATCTCCAATTGCCATTTAAGATACTCAGTTACAAGGGGTATATTATTTTCTGTGAAATAAATAGCCTAGAGGTCATCCAAGTATGCCCAAGTTCACACACAAAAAAATCTGTATACATCTACTGTTAAGCCAAGGCTTCACTAAATCCAGAGTATATTTTTCCTGTCTAGAAAATCTCTCAATGAATTTTAGTCAAAAATCCTTTAAGTGACCTTCATTAAAAAAAAATAAAAACAACGAAAAATGATCAAAATTTCACTTTAAGTTTGTATTGTGTTAGTTTTCTTTGTATCCCCCTCAGTACCCATTACATTACCTTTCACACAGTAAGTATATTATAAATATTTGCTGAATGAAAAATATTTACTTTTTCACAAAGATAGACAGTTGTTCCTCTTTTAGCTGACTCTTGATCCAAAGCATTTCCTGGTCGAATAAAATGGCTAACATCCGCAATGTGAACACCAACCTCAAAAAGACAAGAAGTTAATGCAAAACATGACAAGATTCTGCATAATTCAGTAACTTAAATTTTAACAGATATCTAAGGAGGAAGCTCAACAAAAAAGAAAAATGATACAATGCACCTAATATTTTAATCTAATAATACAAATCCATTAGTTACTCTAGCTGTAATAAACAGCACTTTGTACTAGCACTTAAATAAATTCTGCCAGGTCAAATTAAAATTATTCAGGTGAAGTTCAACCTGAACATAAGCTGTAAAACTAACATGTCCAGGAAAAAGAACGTTGTAAAATGAATACCTCTAGATTTCCATTTTCAAGTTCTCGACAATGTAAAGCATCATCTATATCTGTACACTTTGGAGGGTCCACACTACAAACACAAAGATGCCTCAGATCTTCTCTATTCTTCATGTCCTATAAGATGACATAAAGAGAAGAAATGATTACATATAACAATAATTCAACAGTTGGGGGAAGATGTATATATTTCAGCTTATTATGGTTCATTCTTCAGTGCTACACCGTGGTCTAGGTTACCCTGGGTCTTCAAAGTTACAGCAGTGGAGTCTAAGCTCTGAGAAGTTCTGGGAGGCTTGGGGGGTCTTCAGGGGAACTGATGAAGGCCACCATTTTTTCCAGTTATTGCAACTCTGGGAGACTACCTACTAAGTTAGTTACAGGATTTCAACCTGTGTCAGAGGAGGGAGAATCCATACTCATGCAATTATGACTCCCTGAAATGCCAACACCTCATTATACTACTTCAAACTAAATGTGCACATATATACGTGCACCTGTTTTTATTCTTTCGTCATTATTTTTACTTGTACCTCGCTAATGTGGGTAACTCCCTCTAACAGAAGGATTACAATCCATCTATGCTATTTCATCCCGCATGATTCTTGCCCGAGTGCTCCTATAAATCATCCACAAGAGTCTTTGAGGTCACCCAAATTTATATAATGTGATAGTCCATATGTTAATAAATGGGTTGTTAAAATACACACATATTCCATTTTTCCTGTCTCAGTTCAAATATAAATTAAGACTAAACAATTTTATTTGAACATATCTAGACCCCTTATTCACCCTGGAAAACTCAAAATACACAATTCTCCTGTTTTCTGAGAGCATAATTTCTGGTCAAGTATAAATTTTTTTTTTCAGGCACTTAAAGTATTTTGGCCAGTGCAAAACAGACAGATAGAATGATCAACAGAGAAGATAAATGCGAGGGGGAAAAAGCTCAGGTTTCTCATTTTGCTTAAAATGTTACAGATATTTCAACTAAAAAAAATGGTAAAAATAACGCTGTGAGAATCTCTTATTGGAAGGAGCAGAAAATAACATTAGAGGAACTGTACTTCTGCTCAGCTGAGGCCCCACTTTTCCCCTAAATGGGTACAGCTCATTTGACATCATTTTTCTCTTACCTCTTCAGTGATGCTCCAGGGCATCTTTGGCAGGAAACTAAGAACAGCCTGGGAGAAGGGCTGATGGGGAACATCATGTTCAAGGAGTAGAACTTCGGTTTCAGTCTCTTTATCACCAACAGAACCTAAATTTTTTACAAAGTGACCCTAAAAAAACCAATTATTTTAGAAGTCATATTTTACAATTCTTTCATCACCAGAAATACATTTTCTTATTAAGTTATTGTTGTTGAAATGCTTTTTACAATAACCTGAGTCATGGGATAGAAACAGTGTCCTCCAATGAACAAATGAGAGAACTGAAGATGGAGAGACTTTCAAAGATGTTCAGTATATAAGATCAGAGTCTTTGAATCTGTTTATTTCCTATGGCCCTTTGGGCTTCAACTGTGTTTCAAAATACATCAGCTATTTCTGTCAAGAACTTTTTTTTGGTTTATTTATTTTCTTGTTTACATCATTCATTTCCATGAGATTTTGAGTTACAAATTTTCTCCCCATTTTCCCCCACCCACCACCCCAAAACAGGCATCCTACAGTATAACCCCTTCCCCAATCTGCTCTCTCCTATGTCCTCCCCCATCACCCCTCTGGCTTTCCAGCAGGGCAGGACGGATCTCCCTACCCCAGAGCCTGTATATTTTAATTTCCAGTTGCATGTAGTTATAATGATAATAATTATACACACACACATGTATATTTTTAACATTTGATTATAGAACTTCAAATTCTAGATTCTTTCCCTTCCTCCCTTGTCACCCACCCCCACTGGAACGACAAGCAATTCAATACAGGCTGTAAATGTGTAGTTACACAGAACATCTCCACAACGGACATACTGTGAGAGACTTATTATATATCCCTCCTTCCAATCCTGTCCTCCCCTTGTTCTATTCTCTACCCTGCTCCTGTCCCTTTACAGAACCACCCTGCCCTCCCCTCCATCATCACCCGTCTCATCCCCAGCCCTCCTACTCTCAAGAACTTTTTTTAGAATGCAAATGGTAAGAAGCATTTAAATTCTAGGAAGTGTCGATTTTTTTCTTAATGACAGAAATATGCCTTTTCGTGAATTTACCTTTTATAGACACAGCCAAGCAAGCTATTGCAAACAATTCTTTAACTTGGTTTAATTAAGCCGAAAATAACATTATAATTTATTGGATTATTTACATATATTAACAAAATGATCATAAAGGACACACTAAATTTCAGCGCAAATTTCACATCATACAGATTTCCTTTTAGACATTATAGAAAATATCTGTCCTCTAAAAATAACTTACATTAGGATATCTAGAATTCTTGGGCCAACCATCAATAGCAACAATAATTCTCTGTCCTTCTAAGGTTGCAGCTTGTCTTGTTTCTATTCGAATCCGAGGTATTCTCTTATCAGCAGGTGTAAAGAGATGTCTTCTTGACTACAGACAATATAGAAAATGTTCTTGGTGGGTTATAAGTTCCTCAAAAAAGTAAAAACCATTCAAATATATGTTAAAAAAATGCCTTCTTGGGTATAGTTGTTTAGGTTTAGTTTACTTCCCAAAGCTTAAGTACTTAGGAGAATTCTCTTGAAAACTCAGTATTAAAAGATGTCATTCATATATTAAGTTTAAGACAGGTAATATGATATACAGACAATACAGGACAGAAAGAATATTAAAACTTAGTTGAATGTGTAATTTAAAGTATTGAAATAATATCAGAAACAAATGGAATCTCACTATGACTGAAAATGTATATATTATTAGTTTTATTAATAACATGTTAAATAGTTGCCGGATTAGAGTCATCAATTTTAACTTTAGATTTGCAAGTTAAATATTTAGAAATCGCTTATTTACTGATTAGGTACTGCTCACAACAGTATAGCTATCCTCCTACCAGGGTCCCAGGTAGTATAGGTGATAGAGGAAGCATGTGGTTCCTTATGTGTGTAATCTACCTAATAAAACTTGTGCTTCAATCTGAGGTTACCCTGATGATTCCCTATTAAAGTTAACCAGGTTAATAGATGTCGGACTCCTAACTTTACATGACAGATGGATCATTATGTCTACATAAAGACCAGATTTTAGATTCCCTGCCCAAAATGTCCATGGTATTTAATATAGAAAATGAATGTCTATTTCAGAAAGCTTCCTGTATATTCTCTGACCTCCTTTTCACTGGAGAATAGATCACTTGTTGCCAACCCAATGTATGAATATTTCTCCCTATTATTTATAAACCAAGTGATAGATTAAGTCCTTTTAACTGATTCCTCATTAGCAGTCTTGATTTGCTTGGTACTTTGACCAAAAAGCACCTCAGATCCTTAGCTCAAAAAAAAAAAAAAATCCATACATTGGAACCTTTGATCGTTTTTCCTCCCAACTCTTCAGGCACCTTGTTTCAACAGTCTAGTACTCCCTCTCTTTCACATATCAATCTCTCCTCCAATGATTGTTTCCTATCTGCTGATAAATATCTTATTAAAATTTTTAAAAAGCGCTCCTTGATTCATCTACTATCTACTGTTTTACCTTTCGCTGTTACTTCTTTAAAAAGTTGTTCTTTACCCTTCCCTGTTACTTCTTTAAAAAGTTGTTCTTTACCCAGCACCTCTCTTTTCTTAACCCTTTAAAACTGGCTTTTAACTCCAACTATTTTATTGAAACTTTAAACACAAAAAGATATTTATACGGTGCTTTACAAGTTATCTCATTTGTTCTTTTTTTTTTTAATTTGATTTCTTTTTTTTTTTACATTATTCATTTTCTTTTTTTTTTTCTTTTGCTTTTTGGAGGGCAGTTGGGGTTAAGTGACTTGCCCAAGGTCACACGGCTAGTTTTTTTTTTTGTGTTAAGTGTCTGAGGCCGGATTTGAACTCAGGTACTCCTGACTCCAGGGCCGGTGCTCTACTCTCATTTGTTCTTCATAACAATCCTGTGAAATAGATGCTGTCACCCTCATTTTACTGACACTGAGGCTGAAAGTTTACTGACTTTCACTGGGTCACACAGCTAATTAAATCTGAGGCAAGATCAGAGACCCTATCTTCCGGACTCCCATTTGCTATAACACATTGCCTCAAAGATCACATAAGACTTCTTTTACTTTTTCAAGATTACAAGTGGACTTACTGGTGCTTTTTCTTCTTACATTACAATCAGAAATTTCTGAATATAACCACCGAAACACCACCTTAAGGATTCTTCCCTTTCCTTGCAATAAAGAAAATGGATTAAGCCAAGCCAAAAGATGTAGGCGCCACACCTGACAATATACAAAACATTCTGTACCCAAGATGTCCCAGTTAAAGACAGGATTTCTACAAGGCCAAGACTGCTTCATTTCCACGTTTTCTGTATTTACATTACTGTAGCTGTGCTTTCCCTGATTCTACTCCATTTTATTTCATCTTCTGATATTTTCACTTCATGAATTTATCATTTTATATGGTACAAATAATATTTCATTAGTATATTACACAATTTGTACAGCCACTTCTCAAGCAATGGATATTCACTTTGTTTGTAGTTGTTTCTGTCTTTTTGCTGGCACCAGAAATGATGAAATGAATGTTTTAGTATCTATGGGCCTATGACACTGAGATTTCTGGGTCAAAGGGCATGGATTTTTCAGACATTTTCTTGAACATAATTCTAAATAGTTTTCTAGAAAAGGTTCCAAAATTTATAACTCCATCAACAGCATTTTAGTGTGCTTCCCATGGCCTCTCCAATGTAAAGTATTTCTGCCTTTGTTAATCAGTGGAGTGTGAAGTGAAAACACAGTTGTCTTCACTTAGATTTCTCTTATTCTTGATCTGAAAAAGTCTTTCGTACGGTTGCTGAGAGTTTATAACTCTCATGGATCTAATTCAATCCTCCAATTTTCTTTTTTTATTCCTCATACTCTCATTTTGAAGCTTCTGACTACTCTGGTTCCATCTCCTCAATACTGTCTCCTCTTCTGGTTTCAGAGAAACCACTTGTGTCTTGGTTTTCCTCCTACCTCTCTAACCACTCCACTATTCCCTTCCCTATTCTTCTTCCTAATCCTCTAAAATGAGCAGTCTAGCATGTGTGTCAAACTTTTGGCCCTCTTTTTCTTCTCTCTCTACATTCTCTCCCTATGCCAGTGGTTCTTAACCTGTGGGTTGTGACCCCTTTGGGGGTCAAACAACCCTTTCACAGGGTAACAGGGGTTGCCTAAGAGCATCAGAAAACACATATTTCTGATGGTCTTACAAACTGAGACATTGCTCCTCTATCCATCTCCAGGCAGGTCTGCCCACATGCAGATACACCCACATACGAGTACTAAAGGGTTGCGGCATTAGGAAGGTTGAGAACCACTACCCTATGCAGTCTATTTTAACACCATACCTTGCACTATCTCTGTGCAGATGGCTCCCAAATTTCTATCTCCAGGTTTGAACTCTTTTTTGAGTTTTAAACCTACACTTTGAACTGCCTGCCTCAGGACTTCTCCACACAGATGCTCAACCAGCTCAAATGCAACATATCCAAAACAAGACTGGTATCTTTCCTGCAAATATGTCCCTCAAGATTTCACTGTTTTGTCTGTGATTCCACTCAGCCAATTTCAATTCATAACTTCAAGTCAACCTTTGACCCACACAAATACAGTGCTCTCCTACCTCTACTGTCTTTATTCTTATTATTCACAATTCCTAGAGCAGTGTTGCCCACTTATACCACACACACGGAATCTTGGTATTGGAATTACCTCAGAGACCATTAATTCTGCCTTTTACCTGATCAAGAATCCCACCTATAATATAGCCCTAAGAAGTGGTCATCCAGTGCCTACTTGAAAACCTCTTACTTTCCAGGGTAACTTCATCTCACTGTTTTGTCCATCTTGATTAACTGGTGAATCAGTTTAACTCTACACTGTGTTCTTCTATTGAGTCCCTGATCTGTTAATGAAGCTATCGATTGTGCTGGCCGAGCCTAAGCCTTGGATCACTCCCATCATCTACTGCCTTCACTCTCACACACATGCTGTTAAAAATGTGCAATTCTTCTGATTGGGTCTGCTGAAAAGTTGTTATACTTCAACTGAGCCCTCGGTGATACTAGACAATCCTTCTACACTTCCCTTATTAACTCACTATCCCATTTTCCAAATAGGGTCTTCAAGTCCTTTCCATCCCTCTCAAACCTTCCTTGGCTTCCCTTCCCACCATCCTCTCAGTTAAGAACCTTAGCTCCTATCTTACTGAAAAAATCTGAAGCCACTCAGAGATCTATCTCCTCTTCCCTCATCTTATCACTCAGATGTCTTCTGACATTATCTTCTCCACTCCTATCTCACACTAAGAGTTGGTCCAGATCATTGCAAAGACAAACCCCTCTACTTGCACAAACAATCTCATTCTACACCCTCTTCCCCAGCAGACTGCCTCATCTGTCACTCCCACTCTCTCACTTATCTTCAATGTCTCCCTGTCTACTGCCTACTTTCCTATTGTCTATAACCATGCCCATGCCTTTCCCACCCTCAAAAACCTTCACTTGATCTTCCCATCCCCACTATTGTCCTATACTCTTCTATCTTTTGTGGCTAAGCTCCTTGAGAAAACCATTTATAGTAGAGGCTTCTACTTCCTTTCCTCTTGCTTTTACCTTAACTCTCTATAGTCTGGCCCTGGCAGATCTGCTCAAGAAACTGCTTTCTCTAAAGTTACCAATGATCTCTTAATATCTAAATCCAATAGCCTTTTCTCAAGCCCCACTCTTCTTGACTTCTCTGCAGCTACTAACATTGTCCACTATCCTCTTCTCCTTAATATCCTCTTCTCTCTAGGTTTGTAGGAAACCACTCTCTCCTGGTTCTCCTTTTATCTATCTGACTACTCCTCAAGTCTTCTTTACTAGATCCTCATCCAGGTTATGCTCACTAACTGTGGGTGGCCCATAGGGCTCTGTCCTGGGGATTCTTCTCTTCTCCAGAATACTATATTTCTCTTACAGATTTCATTAACTTCCATGGGTTTAATTACCATCTCTATGCTGAGGATTCTCAATTCTACCTATCCAGCCATGACTTCTATGCTTACCTCCGGTTTTGTATCTTGAAACTGCCTTTGAGACATCTTCAAATGGATACCCAGTAAATATCTTAAAACTCAACAAGTCCAAATATGAATTCAGTGTCTTTTCCCCTAGGTCCTATCCCCTTCTGAACTTCTCTATTATGTTCTAGAGCAACACTACTCTTTTAGGTACCAAGGCTTGAAACTTCAGTATCATCTTACCCTTCTTTAGCCAAGAACTATCCATTTCACCTCTGTAACATCTCTCAAATAAAGACCCCTTCTCTCTTTCTCTTGATACTGCTACCACCTTGGTACAGATTCTCATCATCTCATACCTGAACCACTGCAATAGCCTTCTGGTTGGTCTTTCCACGGCAAGTCTCTTCCTACTCCTGTTCATGCTCTATTCAGCTGAAAAAATGATTTTTCTAAAGCACTGGTCCAACTATGTCATCCTCATAGTCAATAAACTCCAGTTGCTTCCTACTGCCTCCATGCTCATGCAGTCCTTCATAACCTAACCTCCCTCACCTAACCTCACTTTCTAATATTCTTAAACCATACTCCCTGCTACATACTCTTTGGTCCACTGACACTGGCCTCCTGACTGTTTGATGAACAAGATACTCCATCTCTTGGCTCCAGGCATTATCTCTGGCTGTCCTCAATACCTAGATTGACCTCCTCTCCTCATCTGTCTTCTGGTTTACTTCAAATCCCAACTAAAATTCCATAATGTACAGAAAGCCTTTACCAATCCCTCTTTATTCTAGCATCTTCTCTCTGTAAATCATTTGCTAGTTATTCTATACATAGTTTGTACATATGTTTGTTTCTCTCCTCCATTAGACAGTGAGGTCCTAAAGGACAGGTACTCTTCTATGAAGTCTTTCTATCCTTGTCATTCATGCATAGTAATTGGCATAGAGCCAACACTTAATAAATGCTCATTTGACAGTTCTTAGACTTAGGACTTTTTTCCTTACAATGAATGAAAATTTACACATCTGAAACTTCTATTATTCAAAGGAAAATTCTATCAATTGATGCCAAACTAAACAGACTGCATCCCTCTTTCATATGGCAGCCCTGGAAGGGCTGTAGTTCTCCCCAAGTCTTTGTTTTCCCAGAAGGTACTTCACATCCCTTCACTGGTATTGAATGGTCTCCAAGCTCTGCATTAGCAGAGCGAGAAGCAGCTTTTTAAATGTCCTCCCCAAATTGTGGTAGCAATTAAGGAATACAAAATTCCTTGCATAGTTTATAAAGTATAGAAGAATTATCACCTCCCTCAATCTGGGTACTATGCTTAGGACAACATTTGCTTTTTCAGTTGCCATATCACACTTAACTCATTCTGAGATTGTAGTACATTAAAAAAATGTGTAGAATCCTTTTTGTATAGTACAATCTGTTAGGCCCCTACCCTCCTTTAAAGTACAACTCAAATACTAGTTTTCCTACAAATCCTTATCTGGTCTGACTCAATATGGACTTTCTCCTTCATAATTCATGTAATACTGCAATTTGTAACTTTTTAAAAGCAATTATCATGGAACACTGTGTATGAGCTATATTAGTGCCTTATCCAGTTACCAACTTATAATCAATCCATGACAGCCAGGATAATGTCTTATCTAGATATTATATATTCCCTAGCATCTAGCGTATTTTGTACACAGTAGGCATTTAATAAATGGTTACTGAATTAAGTTCGCGTGGTCGTTTCAAATACTGCTCAAGAAGAATGCTTTTACTTACCTCCTTAATATCAGATTTGGAAAGCATACCACAAAAGGGCCTCCAGTTCCGCTTTATTATTCCTACCACTCTTCCTGAAGGTCTTAACATTTTCTCATTTATAGCAGTCTTCAGCTGCAATTTAAAAATAAAAAGAGAACCAAGCATTGAGCCATTTTCCATTAACAAAACAAATGAGTTTTTCATGAACATATGTAAATAGATATTGCAACATTCAAGCCCTAAATTATGACATCATAATAAACCGTATTAACTTTAAAATTCTGTGAAACAGTGTGACCGAACTTTCAAAGTAGTTTCATCCACAAGGAAGCAGTGTATGCTAAACCATCACAACTGTAACTAAATACCTAAAAGCCAGATGCTCTAGGGATTCTAGTTTGATCGTATTTTCTCTAGGGTCAAATACAAATTTCTTTGTTTAAAAACACTCAAAACCTTCAAGCGTCTGGCTCCAACATACTCTCCAACAACTAGTTTCCTTCAAAGTTCAGATCAAGAACTACTTACATGAGATTTTTCTTAATCTCCAGAGATGTTAGTACTACAACCTTACATTAAATTTATTATTATGTAGATGTGTATTCCCCAGAAGAAGGTAATCTCCTAAAGGAAAGATCTATTTCAATTTTGGTCTTTGCATTTCCAGCATATACCACAGTGCCCAGCACATAGCAGATCTTAATGAATTACTGCTCATTGATTGGAAGAGATGCTCTTTTCTATCTTAATATGACATTGTGTTGGCTATATAGTCTTATAGGTGAAACAGAATATGTAACTAGATTTTTTTTGTGAACCCTGTCATGATTCTCACCTGCAATTTTGAAAAACAAATCAGGAATATATATTATCTGTTACCAGAAAAAATTTGCTGCTATCATGGACTTTCATTGTAAGAATCAGATAAAGGAAGAATGTAGTATAATGAAAAG
>JAQQSW010000127.1:44668-60318 GCA_028646575.1 Pseudocheirus occidentalis
TCTAAAACTCACAAAAATGAAATAAAAAAAATAAAAATATTTATGACATACACTCTTAACTCCATGTCTCTGATAACAATAAACATTTGAAACTATGCTTTCTCATAGCAGGTCTCAATAAAAATATACAAAAAAAAGGCAATGGAGAAAATTTGTGAAACATCCAATAAAAGGTCCAATAAAAGGGTTATACCTTTTTGCAAAGGGAAATTTTGGATAAAACAGACTGAACTCTAAATTATAGTATTATTGTACTTTTAATAAGTAATTTTAAAAATTGGATTTACCTGGATATCATTAATAGAAACATAATATCAAGAGCTAAAAGTAATATTAGAGATGATCTAGTCCCATCCTTTTATTTTACAGACGAGAAAACTGTCAAGATTTACAGTTTGTTCAATGCCACACAAGAACACAGCTCAGATTCAAATGCAAGTCTTATGACTTAGTCCTTCGTTCTACTATAGTAGTCTACTACACTCATAGTCCTTCTTTCTACTCTACCATGCCTCTACCTAACTAACTTTAAATTCATGCATTTCAAATATTTAAATGAATAGTCTCTTTGTAGTTGAGTTAATTCTGCATAGTAAATGACCAAAAATATCCAAAATGCTGCTAAGATAAAACATTTCTGGGCTTTATATGTATTTAGGCTGTTTCACTCAAAAAAATGATAGCCTTTATATTTGATTTCTTTTTAAAATAGTCTGTTTAAAACATATACTCAAATCCACTTGTGATCTCAGTGATCTGGAAGTATATTTCAGGAAAGAAACAGAGTTAAAAATTTTAATTTTTACAACACTATGAAGTTTATCTTAACTGGTCATAAAGAGAAATGAAACTGAGCGTGAAAACCTGTTTAATTTCATACAGTGTTTTCTTTTTCCTCTTCTTCTTCAACATCATCACCATTTTGACCTTCATCTTGCAGGACCACAGAAGATGGAGCTACCCACTGACTTCTGGGCAAAAGCTCTACAGCTACTATGTCCTCATGAACAGCTCGGTTCAAGTTTCTGAGTCCTTGGAGGATGATCTATATACAAAAAGAAGACAGAGAAACGACCCTATTTTTCATTGAAAATGTGTCCAAACATAACCTATAGTACAGGTGTACACTGCATGATCTGTCTCTGTTTACGATGTTCTTCACATATCTCCAACGATTAGTCATGACAGGACTATTTTCAAAAATTATATTGAGCAAAATGTCACTTTTTATCATTCCTGTCTTACCAAATTGTTCCCTGTTTATTTTAAAAACGAAAGGGTAGAATATTTCATCTTTTCTCAGATAATAACAAACCAAAGCTGAGAGGGTAGAGAGCAACCTCTGCTACATACCTGGGAAAACATAGCACTCATATGCAAGATGAATTGTTATAAAGGATAATAAGCACATTGGATGAAATGCTGGACTTAAGTTCAAGCCTTTGCTAAGACATTCACTAGCTCTGTGACTTAGGAAAGTCACTTAACCACTTAGCCTCACCTTCATCCCCTATAAAACATTAATGTTAATAAAATCACCAACTACAAAGGGCAGAATGGGAAAAACAAATGCATAGATGCAGCACTGGAGCTAAGGTCAGAAGACCTGAGTTTAAATTCAGCCTCAGATACTTACTAGCTGTATTACTCTGGGCAAGTCTGCTTGCCTCAGCTTCCTCATCTACAAAATGGGGATAATAACACCTTCTCCCCAGGATCACTGTGATGACTACTGAGATAATAATGCTACTTACCACAGTTTCTGGCACATAGTAAGTGTCACTGTTGTTTTTATTAATACTGTTTGTTGTTGTTCAGTTGTTTCAGTTCTGCTCAACTCTTAATGACCCCGTTTGGGGTATTCTTGGCAAAGATACTGGAATTTGTCATTTCCTTCTACAGCCCATTTCACAGATGAGAAATTGAGGCAAACAGGGCTACGTGACTCGTCCAGGGTCACACAGCTAAGTAACTGTTTGAGGCTGGATTTGAATGTACAAAGACGAGTCTTCTAAATTCCAGGAACTGCACTCTATCTACTATGCCACTTAGCAGTCCTATTATTATGAAGAGCCAAATCTTATTATTATTATTACTATTATCATATGAACAGTGAGCAAAACAGACAGTAAGTCTGGCAGAGGTAAACTCAAAATAGTCATACAAAGGGAATGAATACATTGGTACCCAAGGCCTTGATAACTTTCCCCACACTGACAAAATGAAAGGGATATGGGAAAATCCAAATCATCTCACTAAAGCATGTTAAATACACGCTGCATGCATGAGGCAGGATAAAAAGTAATGTAATTCACATCATTCCACACTTGCCTCTTTGTTCTCTTCATCATCTCCATGAACCCATACTGTGGCTTCAAGATAATTCTCTCTACTTGCTCTGAATGTTCCTTGAAGGTAGACACCAGATTTTATACCTTGCTGTAACTTACTAAGGGGAAGATGCTCTGGGAATATTACTTTCCGGTTTTCTATTTCATTCTGTGAAATAAAGCAAAAAGATGAAATCAGTAATAATGAACTCAAACCTGCTTTCAATAGTAAGTCACAGAAAATTCTTTCCAATTTAGAAATAAGTTATACATTTAATGTTTATTCAAATAACAACGAAATAGAACAATTATATATGTTAAAAGCACTAAAGTAAATTTACTCAATATGTTGCCATTGAGAAAACAAGTAATTGAAATAAGGGAAACTCCAGGGTATGGCATAATAAATGTCCACCAGCATAAGGGGAACGGACAATATTCTGACCTTTCACCTAGTGTCACATGTCCACCAGTCCTCTGCCACTTCTATCTGGCTGTCCTGCAGCCTCTGAAACTCAATAATAAAAAGGACACTAATCTGACGAATCAAGAGACCTGTTTTTTAATCCCAAACTCACCATTTTTGTGACCTTGAGCAAGTCACAACTTTCCTATATTCTGATTTCCTCATCAATTAAGTGATGGGATGGACAAGATTGATATCTAACGCCTCCTAACTTTAAAAAATTCCATTATTTTATATTCAAATCCCTCATTTCTTCCCTTCCACAAAACTTTTTTGCTATTATGTCTTCTCTCATTTCTTTTTTTTTTTTTTTGAGGGCAATTGGGATTAAGTGACTTGCCCAAGGTCACACGGCTAGATTTTTTTGGGGGGGAGTAGAATGTCTGAGGCCGGATTTGAACTCAGGTCCTTCTGACTCCAAGGCCGGTGCTCTACTGACTTCGCCACCTAGCCGCCCCTCTTCTCTCATTTCTGTCAATTATCATATCGCATCCCCAGTAACCAAGGATTGAACCTTGGAATACGCTTTGATTCTGCTCTCCTCCTTTGCCTTCATATTATGTCACTGAGTTACCAAGTCACAGTAATTCCATCTTCACAATATTCCTAAAATTCATCTTTTCCTTTTCTTTCCCATAACTCATTTTTTATTTTTAAACTTCACTTTAAAACTTCTATGAGAACATATTTATACCTTCAAGATGAAAGGTCGGGTAATAAAGATTTATTATAGGATCCAAACACTCTGGCTTCAGTTTCCCCTTCCTCTAATTTATTCTCTATACTCTTACCACATTTATCTTTTCACACGCTGTCACTTTTAAATTCATAAACTACTGATGGTTTTAAATGAGAAAGTTGTAATCATTTAACTACAGGATCATAGATTACCCTAGAAGGAATCTTAGATCCTCTCATTTTATAGATGAGGAAACAGTAAGTGTCTGAGGTGGGATGTGAACTCAAAATTTCCTTTATTTCAAGTCCAGTGTCCTATGGATCACTGTACCAAACAGCCTCTCTACACAAGCACCTTCACAAATAGGTTCCCACCTTTCTTTTCAGTTCTATTATTACCCTATACAAATATTGTGATCTAATAACACAAGGTCTACATAAAGATTTCCCTGAATAAGATTAAAGTGATCTATAATAGCTGGCACTTATATGCAAACCATAAAGTTTGCAAAAGATTTTACAAACATTATCTGGGATGCAGGTGCCATTTTACAGATGAGGAAGTTGAGGCAGACACAAGTTAAATGATTTGCCCAGGGTCACACAGCTAATAAGTTCCTGAGGCCAAATTTAGGTTTAGGTCTTGTTGATTCCAGGTCTAGGACTCCAGTCACCTGTCACTTAGCTGATCACATGCTATCTTGTGATCTTTTCCCTAAAGTCTGCTTCTCCTCCTCAGTTGACTATTGGTCAAGGGCACCATCACAAAGCTTAACTTCTCAATGTCAGAAGTTGCGGTTTTCTCTTTTAACATAAGGTGAGAAGGAAACACAAGTTACCAAGTCCTCTCTATCATGTCCCTTCAACATCACTTACTCTCTATTCACATTCTGGATAGTCTACTCTCCTGGAATACTACCAAAGTCTCCTTTAAGATCTTCCCACCATGATTCTTCCCTTCATGCTCTTAAAAATTATTCCATGGAAATTGAGGGGGATGCCCATCAAATGGGGAATGGTTGAATAAGTTGTGGTATATGAATGTAATAGAATATTACTGTTCTATAAGAAATGGTGAGCAGGTGGATTTCAGAAAAACCTGCAAAGACTTGCATGAACTAATGTGGAATGAAGTGAGCAAAACCAGGAGAACCTAGTACACAGTAAAAGCAATACTGTGTGATGACCAACTCTGTTAGACCTAGTTCTTCTGAGCAATGCAATGATCTGAAACAATTCCAAAAGACTCATGACAGAAAATGCTATCTACATCCAGAGAAGGAACTATGGAGTCTGAATGCAGTGCAAAGCACACTACTTTCTCTCTCATAGTTTTCCCCCTTCATTCTGATTCTTCTTTCACAATACGACTAATGTGGAAACATGTTTAATGTGACTATACATGTATAGCCTATATCAGACTGCGTGCCATCTTGGGAAGGTAGGAGGGGGAAATAAAAGATTTAGAACTCAAAATCTTATAAAAGCACATGCTGAAAACTAAAAATAAATTTTAAAAAACTATTCTAAATTCTTTCAATAGCTCCATACTCTCCATGGGGAAAGTTTAAAATCTCCTACTAGGTACATAAGACTCCCCACAATTTGGTGCTACTCTTTTTCCAATCTCATCCAAAAGCACTCTTCTGTGTTCCAGATGAAACGGTCCACTTTTTATCTCCTGCAATTGCTACAATCTCTATCACCTTAGTCTTTGTTCTATTCCCTTTTCCTGGATTGTCCCTCTACCCTTACTCTTTATCTTTTGAATTTCTACTCATTCTTTGAAACCAAAATTAAATGCCATCTATTCCAAGAAGTCTTTCTTGATCCAACTGATTAGCAATCACATTCCTGTCCTCAAATGTTAAACAGGACTTTGATAATCACCTCTCACATTTATCATGTATCATTATATATTTGCACATTTCTATCCCCCCATTGTATTATCAAAACCCCTATATTTATGTCTTCATTCAGCATCTAATACAGTGCTTTACATGTGGTGACCTAAAAGTTTTTATTATTTAACTTTTCACAAATTTATGTTTATACTTTGTTTCTTCAACTAGACTGTCTATTGTGGGGCTTTTTGATAGGCTTATATATAGTTGGCACTGAACTGATTTAGCTGCAGGAGACAATAGAACAAATAAACATCTTAGTTGAGTAAAATTAATTAGCTTTTATCAAAAAATAGATAAAACATAACTGAGACACAAATAGAAGTTTTACCACAATGGTATTTTACCTATTCCTCTAAGAGCCTATTCATCCCTGATCTCCCTGACAAACTGTTTGACAAAAAAAAAAACAGGATTCACAAAGGAGGTAGGTGTCAGACACTACCTGAAACAGAAAGGAGTACCATGAATTCTGAGAACTCAGATTCCAACATTTTGTGGCAGTTATGTTGGAAAGATTAATATAATATTTTTCCAAATCCAAATAATTATTTCCAACAGAATTCTTAGTATCTCTTACTTATCAGTAATTACACTTCAAAACTTCATAATTTTAGGGTTCATATCCCAAAGTTGTCAAATTGCATGTTTCAATCAATATTCCTACTTTAAAAAAAATCTTTAAAAAAAAAAGAAAAAACAAAACCACGAGCACAAACCATACCCCTTCATCAGACAGACAAGCAAGACGATCTACAAGTTCAGGATTTGCTGTTAAGCTTTTAATGTATTCTTCACCTGAAAAATAAATTTTTTCAGATAAGAACATTAAAAAATAAGTAGACAAGTATACGTAGACAATCATTTTACTTATTAAACTTTATGAGCAACAGTTTACATTTCCTCAGGGCCCAAAGTCTGTTAAGAATGGGTAGCTGCCAATACGAGGAAACAAGGTGAGGGGAAAAAAAAATACATGCTATTATCTTTCAGAAGCTCCTTAGCTTAAAGACTTCTGTCAATATAAAAAAATACATAGTGACCATTCTAATGACTTTATAACATGTCATAAAGCTGACTAGAAATGACTTTTATGTGTATCAGAAAATTAGTAGTAAAAAGAATAATCTGACTTACATGTATAAGCGGGTATCCCCTCTTCTACTGCCTTCTCTTTATTTTTTATATCATTTGTTATGAAGATAACTTGAGGATGATTCTCATCTGCTGTAATTTTCTTCATGTGTTCATTATACCATTTTGCTGCCACTCGGATAGCTCTATCATTCCGATCATTAGCATTTTCCCCTTGTTCTTGTTCTACATATGTTTCTCTAGATATGAAAGACAAATTAAAAGTCTGAAAGCCAGCATATAAACAAACCAATCAAGTATCTCTATTTTGGTGATGAAGTTTTATGAGCTTTTTAAAACTCATGTCACTACATTTTTAAAAACCAACGACATCAATTTGGATCAATGGTAAATATCTTTTCTTACTCTTCCAACTTATTCCTTAAGAAAAACCAGGGGCAGCTAGGTGGAGCAGTGAATTAGAGCACTGGCCCTGGAATGAGGAGGACCTGAGTTCAAATCCAGCCTCAGACACTTAATATTTACTAGCCCTGGGACCCAGGGCAAGTCACTTAACCCCAACTGCCCTGCCTTCCCTCCTCCAAAAAGAAAAAAAAAAGAAAGGGAAAAAAAAGAAGAAAGATCAGACTCTAAAAGTCAGAGAAGAGTCAATTCTACTGGGCCTTTAATATAAATATCAAAATAAATAAACTGCATTAGAAAAGAAAAAATAATCTAATGAAGCAAATGATAAGTACATCAATTAGAGAGCATTACTTTACAGCACCCAAATAGCTATCCAAAGGTGAAAACACTAAACATATAGTAATTTTCCTGTGCCTAAAATGTCTCTCTCCCATTTCTACCAGTTGCAATTCTATTTCTGAAGGTCCAGATCAAATGTCACCTTATCAGCGCAATCCACTCCCAATCCTCCTTTAGCAATGATCATTTTCTACCTGGACCAAAAACACTCGGGTCTGCACTATTCTTTGACATCCTTTCCATATGTGTCACACATCCTCTTAGACTGCAGGCTCCATGAGGGCACAGACGTCGTAAGAGATCTTACTGTCTTTACTCCAGCACACAGCACAGTGTCTATCACAACTTGGTCTGCTGTCCATGAAAACAGTTTATATTTTTAAAATGTAAAGTCATTCAAACTACACTCAACATATTTAAATTGTACTCGATTAAATGAAGCTGTAAAGGACTATCACTAAGCATTTATGGCGGCAGATATCTGGCTCTTAAAATACCATACTTTCGGAGGTGAGAACATGGTTTAACACTAACAGAAAATAACAGATCACCACACTACATTTTTTATGAATCCCTTAAGGTAAGTAATTTTTCATTTTAAAGCCAAAAACTAAAATAAAAAATCTTTTAAAGTAACAGAAAAAAGTTCACGTTTCATCCAAAATAATAATTTGTAATATTTCCTATTCCTAAAGGATTATTAAAGCATTTAAACAGTACAGAATAAATTTGTGAAAGCATCGAACCTAAGTCATTACTTTGGGAAAACACAGATTGACAGATGATGCTTAACACTCCATAAAAGCTACAAAGAAATGCAATTATAATTCATATATATCTTCATATAATCTACGTGCAGTAATGACTTCAATACTTCAAGGACCTGTGATTTCACTGTTGTGGGCACTCACTCCACTGATGACAGACTACAGCCCCTTCATGCCTTAGGAGACTTCATGAGTGGCTGTGGCTGAAAAAATTCATCAGCTGAACAACCCTCTAGTAAGAAATCTCTTTACTTTGCTAGGATTGTCCTCAGATGCCAGAGTGATCAATGTCAGAGGCTTTCCTCCTTATGCTTGAATAGAATGGTTAAGAAGCCAAGGCATGAAGAGGTACCAAAGCAGGAGTCTACAGAAGAGGAAGGTAATCTACAATGTTACTTTAACACATATACTAATGATCAAATTAATCTGTATATTCTTATTTGCATTCTTCCAATTCTATCCATTAGAACTCTCAAAAACAAACAAAAAACAGCCAAAAGCAAACCAATGAAATTTTTTCATTTTCTTCTCTATTAGTAATAATAAAGAATTACTATTAATAAACAACCCTTTGCTCTGAATGGTGATGTTGTTCACTTGTTTCAGTCATGTTCAAGTGTTTGTGACCAGATAGGGTTTTCTTGACAAAGATACTGGAGTGGTTTGCCATTTCCTTCTTAAAGAGATGAGGAAACTGAGGCAAAGAGGATTAAGTGACTTGCCTAGCCGGGGTCAGCTAGGAAGCGTCCGAGGTCAGATTTGAACTCAGAAGGTGAGTTTCCCTAACTCCAAGTACAGTACTCTATCCACTGTACCACCTAGCTACCATACAATTTTATTTGTTTAGGCATTCAGTCAAGTCTGATTCTTACTCGCCCCATAGACTATACTATCCAAGGAGTTTTCTTGTCAAAGATACTGGAGTGGTTTGCCATTTCTTTCTCCAATGGATTAAAGCAAACAGAGGTTTAAGTGACTTGCCCAGGGTTACACAACTCTAGTAAGCATCTGAGGTCAAATTTGAACTTAGATCTTCCTGACTCCAGGCTCAATGCTCTAGCCACTGAGGAACCTAGGTGCTACTACTCAAGACAACTATGGAGGCCCGTCAGGCACACCAGGGTCACCAGTTTTCTTTTGCTTCTGTTTTAAGCCCACCAGTCATCCCCAACATGGCCAATGGGCAGGGCAGGTTTAATCCAAGATTAACAAAGTAGAATCATCAGATCCTATAGCCCTTAAAGCAGTGGTTCTCAACCTTCCTAATGCTGCGACCCTTTTAATACTGGTATGTGGGCGTATCTGCATGTGGGCAGACCCACCTGGAGACAGATAGAGGAGCAGTGTCTTGGTTCCTAAGACTATCAGAAATATGTGTTTTCTGATGGTCTTAGGCAACTCACAGGTTGAGAATGGCTGCCTTAAAAGAGAAGGGTTGGGGGAGAGAAGAGAGGGGTAGAGGTTGGATCTTCCTGTCATTTCACTGGCACCAGACACTACCTCTACCAATTAGGATCAGCACTTGTAGATCCAGAGCTTGTTATCTTAAAGAGCCACCTGGGACTAAGAGGGAAGACACTTGGCCAGATCACAATGCCAAAAGGCACCCACAGTGGTTTTTGAATCCAAGTCTTTCTAACTCTTTATCCAGCTCGGCCAACTACTCTATCTTCCTCTCTACCCAACATGGTATTATTCCCAACAAAATCTTATAAGGTTTGCAATGGAAGAAGGCATATCATTTGAAGAAAGTAAGAAATGTAGTTCAAGGTTTCCAGTAAGTGCAAGGCATGAAAGGTTTAAAATGTTTTGCCAGTGTTCTTTACTAGAACAGTAAAGAGCATGTACTAGAGATATGATGAAGAGATTTGGGAAAAGTGGTCCAGGAGAAAAAGGGTGAAGGGGGGGTTTAATCCTCCCCGGAAGGTTATAAGTTCTTATCATCATAGATTTACAACAGGAGGGGACTTCCCATTTCCTCACCTTACAGTTGAATAGTAAGGCCCAGTAAGACTAAATTATGCCCAATGTAACACTGACAGGAAATGGCTTAGGACAGATTTTGAACCCAGGTCTTTCTGACTGAGGCTGACATTCTATCTACATCATTCTTATGTAAGTGTGACTCACACAAAGTATAATGTAAATGAGTAACCAAGGCATCATTCTACTTTATTAATATAATTTGTATAATTTTTTAAAAATCACCACAGTATTTTCCTATATCAAAAATCATTCTAATTTTAATAGTAATAGTGCCCATTTTTAAGACATATAACAAAAGTCGAAACCTAATAGATTCTTTTCTTAGTCTTATAGTTTTTACCACAATGAAACATAAGACTTACATTTCAGCAAAATCTTTATTTTAAAAATCTATATAGCCTTAATCTGCTTTGGATTTTTAAAAACTCTTTTCTTTGCTATTGGATATAGCTTGTCTACGAATTTTTACAAATTAAGGTTTTTGCTCAGAATTCTTGGTAAAACCACTCTTCAAATATTTAGTTAATATTGCCCCAAAGTCAGTTACAGAGAAACTGTGGAAGCATATAAGGAGCTATGGAGCAATAAACCTGAACCCAAAGGAGTATCAGTAAGAAGATTCCTTAAAGACAGATGATTCTAGTATTGAGCCCCAAGAAAATTACTTGTGTGCCTCAAATTTCTCATCTGGATAAAAAAGATATCAATTACCCTACTTATCTCATTAGGTACTTGTGCAGGTTAAGTGAGGATATATGTGAAAGAATTTTGAACTATAAAACTGATCAGATGAAATAAAAGATATTTTCAGAAATAAAACAGTATTTTAATTGTTTATATTTTTGGCTAAATGACAAATTGCTACTCCCATCCATTCTAACACCTCTGAAGCTTTTTTCTCTTTCAACATAGATATTTATCTTACCTATGATGCTCATTTGTGAAGGTATAGAAATGTTTGCTGAGATCACTAGTCACGTCTCGGATTCTCTTATATACCGGCGCACTCCGATTCCTTACTTCCTGGAGAACTGTTTGTAGCACGATTACATTTCTGATGACTGGATCCTCAAGTATATCAATCTTAAGAAAAAGTGTTAAAATTTGTCATAAGTTTGTTCTGCTCTTGCAGTATACCTATTTACAATATACTCTACTTTTAGTACAACATACCTTCTCATCAAAATTAACTAAGTTACACATTGACTATTGAAAACTGAATCTAAGTTAAAAGCAGACGACCACTTCATTGGAACTTCACTCTGTATTTTGCACAGACTCCTTATAGCTAGGGAAGATCATCAACCCAATCAACATATATTCAGCATTTATGAGAGTCTCAGAGCTGCTGGGGTTTCTGACTGTACCAGTTAAGATGCTGGCTTCAGAGCATTTGTAAGTTAAGACTGATAAAATAATTAAATTAAAAACAGTAAGTTATATTTACATAATGCTTCCTAGGCACAAGCAAATTCGAGTACAAATAATGACGTGTGTACTGTTAACTTTTACTATGCCCATATTTCAAGAATGAAACAGACTACTATCAAAGGACTTATCCTAAATCACAAAGCTACTAAGAAACTCAACTCTAACTCGGAACTTGACTCAAAATCCAGAAATTTCCAACCTATCAGGGGCGAAAAAAACGAAAAACAAAAACGAAGCCCAAAGAGTGCATTCTCAAGGAGGGGGAGGGTCTGGAGGCGCCCTTCAGGGTCCATCTCCCTCATTCTACAAATGGGGAAAATGAGACCCAGAGGAAAGTCAACCCTTACTTTGATAACACACTACAAAATCCAAAGCTAAAATATTGTTTCTTAGTCTTAAAGTCTTTGCCACAGAGAAACAAATGACACTTGTGTTCTATTGAAACTGCAATTTTAAAACCTTGTAGCTTTAACCCGCTTTGCATTTTTTTAACTCTTCCAGCTCTAAATCCTAGGAGGTTGTATACAAGTCGCTCACAGTCCCAGGGGCTGGAGGGGGAAGGGAGGATGACTCGAATCCAGCTCTCCCAAGGCAGGGGTCCCTTATCCCCACCGCCACCCCCCACCGCCTCGAGAAGCAGACTTGCTTTGGCGGAGACCTCGCCAGCCGAGGCCTCCTTCCCAGCCCCGGGTGGCACCTGGTGCAGTAACACGTTGGTGTCGGGCAGGAGGTAGTGGGGCTGTGGGCAGAGGCTGCTCTCGGGGTCGCGTGGCTGAGGCTCCAGGGCCGGCCCTTCCTGGGCACTGCAGCACTCGGTGCAGCCCAGGGCCCCGCAACCGATGTCGTCGCGCAGATAATGCTCCCGCACTATCTTCAGCACTCCGCCCGCACGAGTCTTCTTCAAAAACGTTTTGGATTTGAGCATCGCGCTCGCTGGCGGGTCTCCCGGCAGAATGGGCCGCGGTTCCGGTTTAAAAGCGAGAAGCGAGCAAGCCACACACCAGGGTGGCGCAGGGTAAGTAGCAGGGACGACTAAAATGCACCCGGAGGGGCGCCCTCGTCTGGGAAAGTCTTTAGTAAAGAACTAAACCTGGTGGGGGAAGGGGAGGAAGCAGGAGGCAAACTCCGCGCTTTCAAGCAGTCGGCCCTTCCGGCGACCTCCGCGATTGGTCAAACCCAAAGAGATGGTGCTCTCGGGTTGGCCAGACGACGTCTAAGAACTTCACTTCCCGGCATGCCCGCGGCCTTCCTAGGCTCTCAATCACGTGGGAGGAGTCAAAGCGAGGGTTCTCTCTGGTTGGCCCGCCTGGGGCCGGCATTTCTAAGAACTCTACTTCCCAGCATGCCCTGCTGCTTCCCGCGGCTCTTAGCTAACGGGCTTGGTTTCTGCATGGATCCAGAACCCGGCGAGATGCGGCTTCCTCCTTTGTTTCACCGGAGCTAGCACGGTTGTCCTGGTTACAGCTTCCTCCCGGAGAGGCCGAGCGGTAGCAGAGGAGAGCACGAACTGAGGAGCCACGAAGGCTTCAACCGGCGGCAGCGTAGGCGGTTCCAGCTCTTTCGTCCAAGGTAATTTTCTGTCCCGAGCTCCGGCCTGCCCACAGCCCGCGGTCTCTCTAATGAGAAGGGCCCCGGAGGCTTCCCCTAGTTGTTTTCCCTGGTAGAAGAGAATGGTCGGCCTTTACTCAGTTTGGTTCGAGTAAGTAAACATTTATTAAGCGCCCACTAGGCGCCAAGCACCGTACTAAGCGCTGGGCATAGAAAAAGAGGCAAAAGACAGCCCCTGCCTTCAAGCAGCTTACTATCTAATTGGGGTGACCACACGAAAACAAGTATTTACGAGGTAAGCTACATATAGGATAAATAGTAAACAGTTAACAGAGGGAGGACGGGGGAATTAGGAGAGTTTGGGGAAGGCTTATTGTAGAATAGCCTTTACATTTCGTTTTAAGTTTTGCTAAGTGCTTGATATTATCTCAGAAATCCAGGGAAGTAGGTGCTATTATTCCTGTTGTGCAGATGGGAAAGTTGAGGTCGGCCGAGGTTAAACGACTTCCCCGCATCTCCTATTTAGATTGAACTCAGGTGTCAGTAATAGTAATAAGGGGCATCTCTAGCACTGTAGACACTGTGCTAAGGGCATTACAGTTCTTACCACATTTGATCCTCAGGACACCCAGAGAGATTGGTGCTGCTGTTACACCCACTTTACAGTTGGAGAAACTGAGGCAAACAGATTATGTGACTTACACTGGGTCATACAGCAAATATGTGTCAGCAGCTAGATTTGAACACCGATCTTCTTGGCCAAGCAGAGCCCTTTATCCACTGAGCTCCCAAACTGTCTTCAGCATAGAGGTATATCTCTACATATATAGCTCTCTCTCTCTGTATAGTTCCACGTGCAACTGTATGTAGATGCTGTGTCTGAAAAGATAAACCTGTGGTCACACCGGTGCTATGTGCTGCTGTGTGTACACATATACATATATGTATAGGCAGTATGCCCTAAATGCCAGTAACTGGTGCAGGTAAGTGAAGAGGTTCAGATTAAAGAGGTGGAAAGGAAGAGAGCATGCCTATCTGAGGTGTTTGTGAAAACTTCTTGGAGGTGGGATTTGAAGAAGCTGTGGATAGGCAGATAGGAAGAGGGAAGTATAGGGGCGGCTAGGTGGCGCAGTGAATAGAGCACTGGCCCTGGAGTCAGGAGTACCTGAGTTCAAGTCCAGCCTCAGACACTTAACCCACACACAAACTAGCCATGTGACCTTGGACAAGTCACTTACCCCCAATTGCCCTCCAAAAAAACAAAATAAATAAATAAATTTTAAAAAAAGGACGAGAGAAGTGTCAGTAAAGTTATAAGGACAGGAATCTAAGAGGGATAAGCTAATCATTGCAGTTAGAGATACTTTGTATTTTGCCCTTTTTTTTTTTTTTTTTTTTTTTTGCTTTTTTGGAGGGCACTTGGGATTAAATGACTTGCCTTAAAAAACAGCTAGGTTTTTGTGTTAAGTGTCTGAGGTTGAATTTGAATTCAGGTCCTCCTGACTCCAGGGCTGGTGCTCTATTCACTGTACCACCTAGCAGCCCCAAGACTCTTTATATTTTGAAGTTGTGAGAGAAAGGGGTGGAAAAGTTAGCCTTGGACTGACTTGTCCGTTACTTAAACTCAAGGCTAAGGAACTCAGATTTACTTTGTTAACAGTGAGCGGCCATTGACCATTTTTGAGTTGGTTGATGTGGTTAAGTTGTGATTTAGGAAAATTAACCTGGTAGCTGTATGTCTAAGACCAGTCCAATATGATTGATGCAAGCTTGGTGTTTAAGAAAGAATACCAATCAACCAATTACCATTAATTCATTAAATAACTAGTTCAGTACCTAGAAGTATGCTAAGCACTGGGCAAACAAAAACAAAAATGTCCTCAGTGAGCATAGGTCATCTGTAGAGTGAATACACACACACACACACACACACACACACACTCACTCACACTGCTGTCACAGAATGAAACCGTGCCAAAATCATTGCTTTGTATTTTGTACACCACAAGTAATTTGCACACCAATTTACTGCTGAATCATGATCGTAATTTGCCAGGCAGTAGTTTAGAGGTGTCCTGTGGTTAATTTATGTTAAGGAGAAATTTAATATGTTATCTGTTACGTATTTTAAATATGTATTTATGTTTTGGGGTAGATTTAAATTTAATCTCAATTTTTTTATCCTACAGGGTATTTAAATTGAAAATTGCAAAGGAAAATCCATCAGTAGCAGCAAAGATGTCACGAAAAATTCCTAAAGAATTAAAAAAAGTCAACATCTCTAGTTCTCTAGAGTCTGAAGATATTAGCTTAGAAACTACAGTGCCTACAGATGACATTTCTTCGTCAGAAGAAAGAGAGGGGAAAACCAAAATCACAAAGCAGCTTATTGAAAGAAAAGAACTGCTTCATAACATCCAATTGTTGAAAATAGAACTCTCCCAGAAAAACCTAATTATTGACAACATGAAAGTGGACTATCTGACAAAAGTAAGAATTTATGAATCTTGCTCTCCATATATGCATGCATTTGATGATATAGTTAAGTTGTAGTTCTCCGAAGTAAAAAAACCATTTCAGAGAATGTTTTTCTTTTATTAGGTTGAGTGACTAAAGGAAGCAAAAAAGACTGAAGTTTAGGTTCAGAGCTGGTGCAGTGGGAATCTATACTTGGCATGTCACTAAAATAATGAAGCTGATT
>JAQQSW010000127.1:60818-89808 GCA_028646575.1 Pseudocheirus occidentalis
GAATCTTGCTCTCCATATATGCATGCATTTGATGATATAGTTAAGTTGTAGTTCTCCGAAGTAAAAAAACCATTTCAGAGAATGTTTTTCTTTTATTAGGTTGAGTGACTAAAGGAAGCAAAAAAGACTGAAGTTTAGGTTCAGAGCTGGTGCAGTGGGAATCTATACTTGGCATGTCACTAAAATAATGAAGCTGATTTATAAACAAACATCAATCAATCAACAAACATTTATTAATCACCTATTATGTGCTGGCAATTATGTTACATACAGGAGCACAAAGACAAACATGGAATAGTCAAGAAACTTGCATTTCAACAGAAGAGACACAGGCACATGTGTATATACACACATAAGCACAAAATACACATTTTAAGGTGGAGGGCACTCATAACTGGGGAGGTCAGGAAAGGCCTCTTGTACTAGATAGCTTTTTTAGTTAAATCTTAGAGGAACTAGGGATTCCAAGACACTGAAGTAAGAAGGGATTGCATGTGAGGTGTGCAAATGGGAGTTGGAGAGTGATATGTAAGAGAAAATTTCAAAAACTAGTTTGACTATATCTTGTAATTCATGGTTGATACTAATGTATAATGCAGCTGGAAAGATACATTGGGGCTAGGCTATGAAGATTCTTAAATGCTGTATAGGAGTTAATGGTTGATAACTTTGCCTCAACCACTAGTGCCATTCCTCTCAAGCAGCCTTTTTCCTGAATACTTTGTATTTCTGTATATACTTGTCTTCCTAAACTCTTTGTGGGTAGAGATTGTTTCATTCATTGAATTGTATCCCTTGTACCTAGCATACACAATAGTCACTTAATAAATGCTTATTGATTGATTGATTCTAGAGATTTGCAGAGTTGCTATAATTTATTGAGTTGGGGGAAGATGGTAAGTATGTGACATGATCAGACCTATCCTTGAAGAGAATCACTTTGCATTCCTGTGGAAAACATATTAGAGTGGGAAAAGACTTGTGGCATGGAGGCCAATTAAGAGGCTTATGCAGTAATCTAGGCAAGAGATGATGGGCTGATCTGGAGTGGTAGTGGCTGAGTGTATGGGTGGCTGGTTACTAACATACTAAAGCATTGTCCTCCCAAAGTACTTTGGACTGTATACACTTACTCACGTGATATTCTAATGCTCAAAATATTTCTGGAACTCCATTTTTGGTGTCTCTTTAAAGCCAATTGATTGTTCACATGAAGAACCCAAAGTCTACTTTATAGTCAGACATTGGTTTTGTTTTGGTTGGGAAGAACATGTGGTCATCTGTCTTATCTGTTGAAATTGGTTTTTAAGTCAATTTGAATGTTCAAAACAAACCGTATCTACAAAATGCAAATGTTGTCCATACCTCTGGACTTTTAAAAGAATAAGCTGCAGACTTCACAGACTTCCAGAAATGTATGGAGCAGTGGCATCTTTCTTGACTTAGCACTGACCACTGCCTTCCCTCCACCTTCATCCACTGATGGGGTCACACTTCAGCCAAAATTTCACATCTTCCAAGATACTGAACTCTATAAAATTTTTCTCACTGACCACAATACATTCTTCTAATTCTTGTATTCCTTCATTCCTACTGAATTTGAAATTCATTCTCATTCATTCATTCTCTCTGATCTCTTGACCCTTCCTGATTGTCTAGTCTAGAGAGTTCTTAACCTTTGTTGTGTCATGAACCTGACATATTGGTGAAGCCTTTGGATACCTCAGGGTAATATTTAATAAATGCATAAAATGAAATACACAAGATTAGTAATTAGGTATGTTGTAATGCAGTTATCAAAATATATTTTTTAAATTCGTAGATCCCCTTGAAATCTATCCGTAGGCCCCAAGTTAAGAACCCTTCGTCTAGCCTATCATGTTTCTAATTTTACTCCTCAAGATTCAACCCTGTCTTCCCAGGTAGCCACTGTGTGTGTACGCTCATCCCAGTTGAATTTCATTACCCTTCTGGAGTTCTCATCCAGATAAACCTGTTTCTAGGCAATCTTTACCTTTTCTTTCTTCCACTTCCAGACTTATAGATGCTATTAGAAAAATAAATAAAATTGTTGATTTTTTCCAGTACAAATTCATTGTATTTGACCTAAGTTGTGCTTTTGTAATTGGTTGGTAATTCTTTTATTCTCATTAGCTTCCTATGATACTGGCCATAGTTTATGTCCCTAACCTGGTTTGTGCCTATTATTTCAAGACATTATGAGAGATTTTAAAAATGAATAAAACATGTTCCCTGCCCTCAAAAAGTGTGTAGTCTCTTCTGATCTCATCTTCTTCCTTGCCTCATATTTGAAACAGCACTTCTTTTTTTTACTGAATAGATTGAGAACCTCAATTCCCATCCTTTACACCTTCTTGTATTATCTCCTTCCCTTTCCCTCTTTGTTTGATGGGAAAAGATAACTCTTCTCTTTGCCAAGGATATCTCCCTAAACCTGTTGTCTTTTATCTTCTTCCTTCCATTCCCCTGGGTTCTTGCTCCATCAGTTATCTCTTTTCTTCCAACTTGTCTTACCCTTTCTACTTATTTCTTTTTCATGACTAAAAACATATTTGGTTCTTTTCCATTTGAAAAACAGACTTCCCTTGACTTGTTAACTCTCCTTAGCCATTTTTCTTTCATCATCAAAACTCTTTAACAGTTTGGAGGTGGCTAGGTGGCACAGTGAATAGAGCACCAGCCCTGGAGTCAGGAGGACCTGAGTTCAAATACAGCCTCAGACTCTTAACACTTATTAGCTGTGTGACCTTGGGCAAGTCACTCAACCTCAATTGCCTTGCCTTTTCCTCTCCAAAAAGCAAAAAAAAAATTCTATAACAGTTTTCTACTTCCCTTTCCACTTCCATGTTACCTACTTGTTCCTTAATCTTTTGCAGAATAACTTTGGTGCCCTTACTCTGTTGAAACCGTTCATAAAGATATAATCAGTGACTCCCCCAGTTGTCAAATCCAGTGGATTTTTTTCTTCAATTGTTTTCCCATCTAATCTTTCCATTGCTTCTGACTCGTTTTCCAGTCTTCTCTTAATATCGTTTCCCTCGTCGTTTATGAAATGATATTCTTGAAATGTTCTGGCTGTTTCTTTGTCTCTTTCGTTGGATCTTTTTTTCTATATGATCTCTGTTATTTAAGTTTTCCATAAGACCCTCTATGCAACTTGGATATCTCACAGAAATATTAAACTCAGTTTATCCAAAACTAAAGTGATTCTCCTCCTACCCTCTTCCTAAGGTTTCCTATTACCAAAGGCATCACCATCTTCCTAATCACCCACACTACCCAACCTAGGCATCATCCTCAGTGCCTCACTCCCTCTTACTCTCCATATCCATTATCATCCTCAGTGCCTCACTCCCTCTCCACCTCCAGTCTGTTGCCAACTCCTGTCAATTGTACCTTCCTAACAGCCCTCTGCTCTAATACTACCACGATCTTGGTGCAGGCCCCTATCACCTCAAACCTGAAGTATTGAAACCTATTAATTGGTTTCTCTGCCTCAAGTTTCTCTCCAACATCCACCTAATTATTTAATTGATCTTACTAAATCTCAGATCTGACTATGTTATTCTCTCATTTAGTAAACTCTCATAGCTCCCTAACTACCTCCACCCCCCCCCCTTCAAGTATAAAATCCTAAGTTTAGTGTTCAAAGCCCTTCATAGCCTGGCCCCCACCTATCTCTCCAGTCTTCTTACATCCTACTTCCCCACTCTTAACTTTATAATCTAGTGACACTTGCCTCCTGGTTCCTTATACATGATACTCCATTTCTTGACACTGGACATTTTCATTGGCTATCCTCTGTGCTTGGAATTGTCTTTCTCCATCTTGCTGTCGTCTCCTGGCCTCCAAAGCTTCCTCTCACTATCTCAGTAACTAACCTTTCCTGATCCTCTTTAATGCTAGTATTTTCCCTTTGAGATTATCACCAATTTATTTTGTATATATCTTGTTTATACTTAATTGTTTACATGTATCTCCTTCCTTAGACTGTGAGCTCCTTGAGTGCAAGAACTGTTTTTGATAGCTATAATATTGATAGCTTACATTTATATAGTGTTACCTTTGTGCCAGACGTTCTGGGAAATGCTTTATCAATTATTATCTCACTTGGATCCTGCAGCAGGCTGGGAGGTAGGTGCTTTCATCATTCCCATTTTACAGATGAGGAAAATAGGGCTAAACAGGTTAAGTGACTTGCCTGGAGTCACAGAGCTAATATGTATCTAAGGGCAAATTTCAGCTCAAGTTTTCTGACTCCAGGCCCATAGCTCTATCCACTGTACTACCTGACTGACTTTTTGTCCTTCTTTGTATCCCCAGGGCTTAGTCAGTGCCTGTCACATAGCAGGTACATAATAAATCCTTGTTGACTATTATCAATGATATCTTAATTGTTAAATTTTATACTTGACAGTGTTAACTCTTCCCTCTAGACACTCCTTCTTTTTATGACATTGCTTCCTTCTGGCTCTCCTATCTATCTATCACCTTTTCTTATCATTTTCCTTTGCTGGATTATCACTGAAATCCTGCCCCCCTCATATTCTTTATCCCCTAGGACTCTTTGTTGGGCAATCTACCATTTTCCAAATATGCTTGTTTTTGATGTCTTCATTAGTTCTCATGAGTTCAACTGCCATCTCTTTACTTATGACTCCCAGATCTACACAATCCTCATCTCTTTCCTGAGCACAATCTCACATCCCCAACTTCTGTTGCACGGGTTCCTTAGGCATCTTAAATTCACCATGTCTGACCATAAGTGATAACTTTCCCCCAATCTAGCAACCATCCACCAGGTGTCCTTCCTCACTTTCCTGGTTGTGTTGAGAACACCTCCCTCCTCCTAATCATCCATGGTCACAACTCTGGAGTTGTTCTTGCCTCTTCTTTCCCCTCCCTACTCAGATCTAGTCCATTGTCAAGTTTTGTCCATTTTGCCTTTGTGACATCTCCCTTCCCTCAGCTCAGCCACCACCATTGAAGTCCTTATCACATCTTGCCTAGACTATTGAAATAGCCTCATAATTCATTTCTTCACATCCAGTTTCTCCTGTCTCATATCTGTTGTCCGCGTAACTGCCAGAGCAGCTTTTCCTAAAGCACTTCTCCAACCGTGTTGTTTTCCTTCCCTGGAAGTTCTAGCACCAGAATTGTATGCCTTCTGCAGTAAAATTCCAGTCTCTTTTCTTTTACTTTCTAAGTCTTTCATAGTTTGAATTGAGCTATTTCCAGGCCTGTTATTGTACATTATTAGGCAAAAGGCAAATAGCACCTTGAGAGGAAGGGAGTTCTCCCATACTGGAGGAAGATCTTTAAGAGATTGTGGCTATTTAAGGCACATCTGAAGTTTAGCACTTAATTCTGGACACCACTGTGTATACTGAGTCATAATTTATTTATTTATTTTTAGTTTTCAGCATTTCCACAAGAATTTGAGTTTTAAATTTTTTCCTCATCTTTCCCCTATCCCCCACCCCAAGATGGCAAGTATAAATCCCTTTCCCCTTGCCTGGGCCTGCCAGACTGTTAACTTCCCGAGTCACCTACCTCAGTCCATGTAGACAGTCTCAGTCGCCTCCACGACCCTTTGGGATATTCCCGGATTAGGCAGACAGACTAGTCAGACACCTTGGTGGAGTCTTATAGGTCTCTTTATTCTATCCTATTGTGTGCTCTATCCCCATGTGTGCAGTGCCTCCTTGTGCGCCATGTTCCGTGCTCTCCCACACTCCTCTGCCTTATATAGACTGTCCTTCTTCCCCTTGTCAGGTGCCTCAGTAACAATATTCTTATAGGGGGGAACGCTCTTCCGCTTATTCGCATGCTCTATGCCGCCTGTGACCTTTTATCCTCCAAGACCCCTGTACCCGTGGGACAGGGGACAGCAAGTGCTTGGTAAACAGGAATGCAGGGGAAATGCACGGATGCTTCTTAGACCCGCCTCCAGTCTTCCTGTTTGCAAGGACACACTGACTGAGTTCAGACCTCTAGTCATTCAAGGTTTAAAGTGGCCCTTACACCCCCTGTCTACCCTCTCATATACTTCCCTATATCTCTCCCCTCCTTGGCCCCTTCCCCCTTGCTTTCTTGTAGGGCAAGATGGATTTTTATACTCCATTGCCTATATATCTTTTTCCCGGTTGCATGTAACAACAATTTTTTAACATTTGATTTTAGAATTTTGAGTTCTAGATTCTCTCCCTAGTTCCCTCCTCACCCACCCTCACTGAGAAGACAAACAATTCAGTATAGGTTATACATGCAGAGTTATGCAAAATATTTCCATAATAGTCATATTGTGAAAGACTAACTGTATTTCCCTCCATCCTCTCTCACGTACCATTTATTCTATTTTCTCCTTTGATCCTGTCCGTTTTCAAAATTATTTGCTTCTGACTTCCCACCCTCCCCTAATATGTCCTCTCTTCTATCATCCCTCCCTCATATCCCATTCTCCCCTGCTTTCCTGTAGGGTCAGATACCCAATTGAGTGTGTATGTTATTCCTTCCTTAAGCCAAATCCAATGAGAGTAAGGTTGATTCATTCCCTTTCACTTCCCTGCACTTCCCCTCCATTGTAACAGCTTTCTCTTTCCCCTTTTATGTGAGATAATTTGCCCTATTCCGTCTCTCCCTTTCTCCTCCTAATATACTCATCTCTCACCTCTTAATTTTGTTTTTTAGATATCATCCCTTCATATTCAACTCAGCCTGTGCCTTCATGAGTTACAAATATTGTCTTTCCACGTAGGAATATAAACAATTCAACTTTAATAAGTTCTTCATGATTTCTCTTTCCTATTTACCTTTTCATGCTTCTCTTGCTTGAATTTGAAAGTCACATTTTCTGTTCAGCTCTGATCTTTTCATCAAGAATGCTTGAAAGTTCCCCATTGGATGTCCATATATTCCTCTGAAGTATTATATGCAGTTTTACTGGATAGGTGATTCTTGGTTTTAAGACTAGCTCCTTTGACCTTTGAAAAATCATATTTCAAGCCCTCAAATATTTAGAAGCTGCTTGATCTTGTGTTAGCCTGATTGTATTTCCACAATACTCAAATTGTTTCTTCCTGACTGCTTGTAATATTTTCTCCTTGATCTCAGAACTCTGTAATTTGACTATAATATTCCTAGAAGTTTTCTTTTTTGGGGTCTTTTTAAAGAGGTGATCAGTGAATTCTTTCAATTTCTTCTTTGCCCTCTGGTTCTAGAATATCAGGGCAGTTTTCCTTGATAATTTCTTGAAAGATGATGTCTAAGCTCTTTTTTTGATCATGGCTTTCAGGTAGTCCATAATTTTAAATTAAATTATTTCTCCTGGATCTATTTTTCAGGTCAGTGGTTTTTCCAGTGAGATATTTCACACTGTTTTCTGTTTTTTTCATTCTTTCTAATCTGTCTTTTAATGTCTTGATTTCTTATAAAGTCATTAGCTTCCATTTGCTCCATTCTAATTTTGAAGGAATTATTTTCTTCAGTGGCCAATGCTGCTTTTAAAGGCATTCTCCTCTTCATTGACTTTTTGGACCTCTTTTGCCATTTGAGTTAGTCTATTTAAAGGTGTTATGTTCTTCAGTGTTTTGGAGGCTATCCTTTACCAAAGTGTTGACTCATTTTTCATGGTTTCTTGCATCACTATTATTTCTCTTCCCTATTTTTCTACTACTTCTCTTACTTGATTTTCAAACTCCTTTTGAGCTCCTCCATGGGCTGTGACCAATTCATATTTTCTTGGAGGCTTTTGATGCAGGAGTTTTGATTTTGTTGTCTTCTGCTGGTTCTGTGTTTTGATCTTCTTTGTCCCTAAAGAAAGATTCTATAGTCTGATTTCTTTTCCTCTGTTTGCTCGTTTTCCCAGGCAATTATTTGGCTTTTGAGCTCTTTGCCTTAGTAGAACTCTGCTTCCAGAGTAGGTAGTGCTCTATCCCAAATTTCTGGGGTTTTGTGCAGCTATTGTCAGAGTTACTTCTATGTGTCTGCCTCAGAATGAGGAGGACTACTCCAGAGCTGCTACAAGCTTTGCCATACAAGTGCTCCTCCTCACTCCAGGACCACCACCCCAAACTGTGACCCAGATCCAAGCAAGACAAAGCAAGAGAATACTGCCTCAGTGCCAGAAAAGGGATTCCTGCAATTGCCCTCTGATCAACTGCTTGGTCTCCCCACCATTTGTGGACCTGGAGATCCAGAAGCAGCCATCGCTACTGCTGCTGCCATTATAGCCATCTCAGCTGCCCCAGGGCAGGGGGCTGGACCACACTTTTCTCTCACCTAGGTCCAACAGAGTTTCCCTACTGACCTTTTACTTTGTCTTTGGTGTTTGTGGGTTGAGAATTCTGGAAACCACCACAGTTGCCAGTGATTCAAACCCATAAGCCCTGCCCCACCTCGTCTGTGCTGGCACAGCCCTCACAAGACTGTACTCTGCTCCCTGTCTGGTGCAGTAGTGAAACAAATCTACTGAGGACAGCCTGACAGATTGAAAGGAAGGGTCTATTGTTTAGAGTCATTTTTTACACGTATTGGAGGTAATTAGGGGACAAGCTCAAGCAAATTCCTGCTTTTACTTCACCCTCAATGAGTAATATCCTATCCTGTTAATTTTTATAAACCCCCCTATAATCTAGCTTCCTCCTTCTCCTGTCTTCCTTTCCAGGCATCTCTACACTATGCTGCCTACACTTTAGCCATCATCCTCATGTCTTTCCCACCAAGTTAACAAATCAGGCGTTTATTTAAGTTCCTGTTCTGTGCCAGGCACTCTGCCAAGTACCACCAGCACCATAGACTCTGCCCTTGAGAAACTGGACTGTGATGGGGGAGCTTTCACTTCATCTTGTCTTTAACCAGACCTTTCCTCTACTTTCCGGTCATCACCTGATACTGCAAGAGTATTCCCCTATATCTCACTTTCTGGCTTCCCTTTAAATGCTATCTTTTCCCATTAGAATATAAGCTCCTTGGGAGCAGGGACTATCTTGCTTGCTATATTTGTATCCCTAGTGCTTGGCACCTGGCATGGCACATAGCAAGCACTTATTAAATGCCCCATCCATCTCTTATCATTCCATTGAAATTGTTCTCTCAAATGATCTCTCATTTTTCTAAGAGGTTTTTTGCAATCTGCCTCTTTCTCTGTCTCTGCATTATTTCAAGGTATTGATCAGTATCTCCATCTTGATACTTTCTGGGTTTTTGTCACACTTTCACCTGGCTCTTCTCCTAATTTTCTAATAGCTCTTTTGCAGTCTTTTTTACTCATTTTCATCCATGTCAAACCCACAAACCTTGGTTCCCAACTTCCTCAACCCCCACCCTCAAGAAGGGTCCATCAGTTACTATGGTGATTTTCCTAAAGTGCAAGTCTGATGGCGTCACTTCCACACTCAGTAAACTCCAGAGAACCCCCCTTTTCCTCCAGATGCTAATGTAAAGCCCTTTTTGGCATTTAAGACTCCTCAGAACCTGACCCCTTTCTATCTTTCAGGTCATCTCAAACTTAATTCCTACCTGTATACTCAAATATGACACTGGCCTATTTGCTGTTCCACACCTACTAAACAGTGTCTCTTGACTGTATATTTGCAATGACTCTCCCTCTATACCTGGAATGTACCCCTTCCTCTTCTCTGCCACCTGTTTTCCCTATTTCCCTTCATGATTTCAGCTCAGCTCTTCTGCAGGCCTTTCCCTGTTCCTTCAGCAACCTTTCACTTATCCATTCCTTCCACTCAGCCTGTATATATCTTATACATACATAGACATCATTGTTTACATGTTTTATTCTCCATTAGAAATTATGCTCCTTGAAGGTAGGGACTGTGCGTTTGCTTTTCTTTCATCCTCAGCACTTAGCAAAGTGCCTGGCACATCATAAGTGTTTAATAACTTCTCCTTGGCAGATCTCTCTCCTGCATGCCGAGAATGCTCTCCCTCTTTACCTCTGCTTCTTAACTTCCTTGGCTTCTTTTGAGACAGCTCAAATCCCTGCCTCTCAGCTGCTAGTGCCTTACCCTCTGTGATTTCCTTTTATTTCTGTGTTTATAATTTGTAGGTTGCCTCTTCTATTGGAATATGAGCTCCTTTAACAAAGGAACTGCTCTTGCCTTGATTTGTAACCCTAGTACTTAACACAGTACCTTAATACAAGCTTAGTGAATGAAAGCTGTATAATAACTGCTACATTTCAGTTCACTTCTTAAGAGGTACTGTGCTATAGTAGAAAGAACACTATATTTCACATTAGGAGATCTTATTTAGGATTTTGTCCCTGCTGCTTACTAGCTGTATAAATTCTACAAGTCATGGGGGCAGAGCCAAGATGGCAGAGAGAAGGCATGGAATTGCCAGAGCTCTCCCAAATTCCCCTTAAAACATCTTTAAATAATACCTCAAAACAAATTCTGGAGTGGCAGACCCCACAAAAGTATGGAGTGAAATGATTTTCCAGCTCAAGACAAGTTAGAAGGTCTATAAGAAATGTCTGTCACACTGGGGAGAGAATGGAGCATGGGTCCTACCATAGCAAACCAGCAGCAGGTCTTGGGGGTAACTGAATCAGCTGTGGGAGCTTTGGTTTCTAGAGCTCTCACCAATCAGGGGATGGGGATGAAAAGGACAGACAGTTGGTTAGCAGGAGAGTCACAGGGTCACTTTGTTGGCACTGAGTGTAGAATTCTATTACATTGCCCATATGCAGATTCAGGTCACAGTCACTGGACAAGGAGGAGCACTAGCACATCAGAGCTTGTGGTCACAGGGGAGCACAGACCCTTGGCATAGTTCCAGAGCAGAAAAGGGTGTTTGTGGTTGCTCACAGACCTGAGTAGAGACTGGGAGAGCAGCGACCAAACCTCCTTAGGTCACATTACTTAGGAAGAACTAAAAACTTACAAACTCCCAGAACTAACTCTGAAAGCAGGAGCAAGAGTGTTCTGAAGTTTGAGACACTGCCCCCTCCTCCCTATGAGCGGAACCCTACTTTAACATAAAGTTAAAATTCAAGAAATAGGCTGGGAAAATGAACAAACAGCAAAAAATGCAACCTACCATGGAAAGCTACTTTGGTGAAAGGAAAGATCAAAACACAAACTCTCTTCAGAAGAAGACAACAAAATCAAAAGTACTATATACAGAGCCTCAAAGAAAAATGTAAACTGGTCTCAGCCCAAAAAGGATTCTTGGAAGAGCTCAAAAAGGATTTTGAAAATCAAATTATAAAGGTTGGGGGGAAAATGACAGTGATACAAGAAAGTGATGAAAAAAGAGTCAACAGTTTGTTAAAGGAGGAAAAAAAAACCCTAAAAAATAGCACCTTATAAATAGGCCAAATGGTAGAAGAGACACAAAAATCCATTGAAGAGAACTCCTTAAAAAGCAGAACTTGGGGGGCAGAGCCAAGATGGTAGAGTAAAAAGAGAAACTTGCTTGATTTTCTTCCATATCAATCCAAATACCTGTAAAAAATTAAACAAATTCTAGAGCAACAGAACCCACAAAATGACAGAGTGAAACAAATTTCTAGCCCAAGACAACCTAGAAGGTCAACAAGAAATATCTGTTGCACCAGTCTGAGAGAGAAGTCCTAGATAGCACAAAATGTGCCAGCATAGACGAGGCCCTAGAAAACCTGGAGCAAGCCTCAGGGGACTGAATCACTGACAACTGTGGCAGTTTCCAGACTTCTCAAACCACAAATGCCAAAGACAACTTAGAAGATCAGTAGGAAAGGTCTGTTGGACCTGAGTGAGAGAGGAGCATGGTCCAGCCTCTGCCACAGAGCAGCAGAGGCAACAGTGACTGCTTGCAGATTGAGACACAGATGGTAGGGGGAATTGAGCAACTGATAAGAGGGAGATTGCAGGGATCTTTTTGCCTCATGAGGCAGAATTCTCTTGTTTTGCCTGTGCTTGAATCTGGGTTGCAATCCTGGGTGACAGTCCTGGGGCAAGCAGGAGTGATAATATGGTGGAGCTTGTGGTAGAACTGGAGAGGAATCCTCAAAGTTCCAAGGCTGAAAAGAGTGTTTGTGGTTACTTACAGAGCAGAGCATAGGCCAGGAGAGAAGTAAATACTTCTCCTTTGATCAGACCACCTTGGAAGAACTGAAAATTTACAGGTCTCTCGACGTATCTCTGAAAACAGCTGTACAAAACCCCTGAAGCTTGAGACAGTCCACCCTCCACAGTGGAAGCAGAATCCTACCTTAACAAAGAGCTAAAAAGTCAAGTAATTGACTGGGAAAATGAGCAAGTAGAGGAAAAGAAATCAGACTATACAATCTTACTTTGGTGACAAAGAATATCAAAACATAACCAGAAGAAGACAATAATGTCAAACCTCCTACATTGAAAGCCTCCAAGAAAAATATGAATTGGTTGCAGGCCTTGGAACAGCATGAAAAGAATTTTGAAACTCAAGAAGTAGTGGAAAAATTGGAAAGAGAAATGGAAGTGATGCAAAAAAAATCATGAAAAATGTGTCAGCTCCTTGCTAAAGGTGACCCAGAAAAATACTAGAGAAAATAACATCTTAAAAAAACAGACTAAGCCAAATGGCAAAAGAGGTTCAAAAAGCCAAAAAAGGAGAATGCCTTTAAAAGCAGAATTGGCCAAATGTAAAAGAAAGCCCAAAAGCTCACTGAAGAAAATTATTCCTTAAAAATTAGAATGGAGCAAATGAAAACTAATGACTCTACAGGATATCAAAAAATTATAAAACAAAACCAAAAGAATGAAAAAATAGAAGACAATTTGAAATTCTTATTGGAAAATAACTGTCCTGGATAATAGATGCAGAAGAGATATGTTAAAAATTATTACACTATCTGAAAGCCATGATTTAAAAAAAAAAGAGCCTATACATCATCTTTCTAGAAGTTATCAAGAAAAACTGTCCTGATATTCTAGAACCAGAGGGTAAAAGAGACATTGAAAGAATCCACTGATCGCCTCCTGAAACAGATCACAAAAAGGAAAACTCCTGCAAATATTGTAGCCAAATTCTAGAACTCCAATGTTGAGGAGAAAATATTGCAAGCAGCCAGAAATAAACAATTCAGATATCATGGAAACATGTTCATGATAACACGAGATTTAGTAACTTCTACATTAGGGGATCAAAAGGCTTGGAATATGATGTTCCAGAGGTCAGAGGAGCTAGGATTAAAACCAAGATTCACCTACTCTGCAAAACTGAGTATAATTCTTCAGGGGAAAAAATGGAAATTCAGTGAAGTAGAGAACTTTCAAGCATTCTTACTGAAAAGACCAGAACTGAACAGAAAATTTGACTTTCAATTACAGCACTCAAGAGAGGCATGAAAAAGTAAACAAGAAAGAGAAATCATACAGGACTTATTAAAGTTGGTCTGTTTACATTCCTACATGGAAAAAATGATATTTGTAACTCATGAGACCTTTTTACAGTATTAGCGTAGTTGGAAGGAATATATATATGTAGGTATAAAAATATATACACACACACTGAAATGCCACAGGATGAGTTGAATATGAAGGGATGTTATCTAAAAATAAAATTCAGGGATGAGAAAGGAATGTGTTAGGAGTAGGAGAAAGGAAGAGGTAGAATGGGGTAAATTATATAACATAAAAGAAGCAAGAAAAAAGCTTTTATAGTTGAGAGGATCGGGGGGAGGTGGGTGAATGAGTGAACCTTACTTTCATTGGATTTGGCTGAAGGACAGAATAACATACACACTCAATTGGGTATGGAACTCTATTTTACCCTGCATGAAAGTAGGGGTGAAGGGGATAAGAGAAGGCGGGATTATAAAAGGGAAGGAAGATTGGGGCAGGGCATAATCAGAAGCATACACTTTTAAGGAGGATCAAAGGAGAGAATGGAATAAATGGGGAATGGGATAGAATGGAGGGAAGTATAGTTAGTCTTTCACAACATGACTATTATGGAAGTGTTTTGTATGCTTACCTATGTATAATCTATATTGAATTGTTTGCATTCGTAATGAAGATGGGAGGAAGGAAGGGAGGGAATTTGGAACTCAAAAGTTTGTTGAATGAATATTAAAAAATTGTTTTTATATGCAGCTGGGAAATAAGATACACAGGCTGTGGAGTATAGAAATCCATCTTGCCCTATAGGAAAATAGAAGGGAAGGGGATAAGAGAGGGTGATGTGATGTGATAGAAGGGAGGGCATATTGGGGGAAGGGGTAATCAGAATGCACACCATCTTGGGATGGGGGAAGGAAAGAGATGGGGAGAAATTTGGAACTCAAAATCTTGTGGAAATGAATTGAAAACTAAAAACTAATTTTTAAAAAAAGAACAGAACTGGCCAATTTTTTAAAAAAACTTTTGTTTAGTTTACATCATTCATTTCCATGTGATTTTGATTTACAAATTTTCTCCCCATCTTTCCCTTTCCCACCACTCCAAAACAGTGATCCCACTGTATACCCCCTCCCCCAATCAGCTCTCTCCTATATCCTCTCCCATCACCCCTCTGACTTTCAGGTAGGGCAAGATGGATCTCCCTATCCCAGTACCTGTATATTTCCCTCCTTCCTATTCCACCCCCCGCTTGTTCTGTTCTCTACTTTGTCCCTGTCACTTTACAAAAGTGTGTGCTTCTAATAGCCCTCCCCCAAAACCTGCCCTCCCCTCCATCCTTCCCTTCCTCTAATATTCTTCCCCCCTACTCTCCTGTAGGCCAAGATACCCAGCTTAAAGTGTATGTCATTCCTTCCCTAAGCCAACTTCATTGAGAGTAAGATTGACCCATTCCCTTTTGCCTTCTGTTCTTCCCCTCCATTGTAACAATTATCCCTTGCCTCTTCTATATGAAAGGATTAACCGTGTTCTGTCTCTCCCTGTGTTCTCTCATACTATTCTTCTCCCACTGCTCAATTTCACCTTTTAAAATATTATCCCATCCTGTTCAATTGATCCTGCACCCTCTATGTACACATATGTACACACACTCACATATGTAATCATACACATATATACCCTCCTATATTGACATGTGTGTATGTGTACATATATATGTATATGTATACACATATATACACACACACACACATTTATATTACCTTGAACTATCCTCATACTGAGAAAAGTTTCATAAGTTATAATTATTGTTTTTCCATGTTGGCATGTAAATAAGAACTGGCCAAATTTTTTAAAAAGGTTTTAATAATCACTGAAGAAAAGAACTCCTTAAAAAACAGAATTGATCAAGCAGCCAGAAAGAAATAATTCAAATATTGTGGAGTCAGTCAGAATAATATGATTTAGCAGTTTCTATATTAAAAGATTGAAGGGCTTAGAAAATGATCACCTAGATGGCAAAGGACAACCAAGAATCACCTATCCAAGAAAACTGAATAGAATCCTTCAGGGAAAAATGAATATTCAATGAAATAGATGACTTTCAAGCATTCCTTATGAAAAGGCCAGAGCTGAATAGATAATTTCACTTTAAAATACAAAATTCAAAAGAAGCAGCATAAAAAGTCATTTCAGTTGTGTCCAACTCATCATGACTCCACTTGGGATTTTCTTGACAGGTGTTGAGTGGTTTGTCATTTCCTTCTCCAGCTCATTTTGTGGTTGTGGAGCTGAGGTAGTTAGGGTTGGGTGACTTGCCTTATGTCATACAGCTGGTGAGTGTCTGGGCCCACATTTGAGCTCATGGGGATGAGTCTTCCTCATTCTAAGGCCACTTAGGTCCCCATTGATTAGGGAAATGCAAATTAAAATTACTCTCAGGTACCAACCCACACATCTCAATTTGACTCATATGACAGAAAAGGAAAATGACAGATGTTGGCATGTGGGAAAATTGAGACATTCATGCACTGGTGGAATTGTGAACTGATTTTGCCATTCAGGAGAGCAATTTGGAACTATGCCCAAAGGCCTATAAAACTGTGTATACCCTTTGACTCAGCAATGGCACTACTAGGACTATACTCCAAAGAGTTAAAAAAACAAACAAAACCAAAAAGGAAAAGGACCTATATGTACACAAATATTTATAGCAGCTCATTTTGTGGTGGCAAAAAATTGAAAATTGAAGAGATGCCCATCAATTGGGGATTAATTGAACAAGTGGTATATGATTGTGATGGAATAGTATTATACTATAAGAAAGGACAAGCAGGATACTCTCAGAAAAACCTGGAAAGCCTTACAGGAACTGATGCAAAGAGAAATGAGCAGAACCAGAACATTACACATTAACAGCAATGTTGGACAGTGATCAGCTGTGAATGACTTAGTGTACCGCCAATGCAATAGTCACAGTTCCAGCAGTCAGTATAAATGTGCCTGTACAGTGCTCAATCACAAAATATTACAGACTCTCCATAGAAAAGACAGAAGCAAAACATTTATTCAGACACCAGAAAACCAAATCCCAACACCAGGAAACCCAATCCATCATAGCTACATAGAAGTTAATTCCCCACACCATAGCAGAGAGCCACACCATGCCTTTCCACAAACCAACATAAGCCTGGCTGTCACAGCAGCTGGCAAACAACCAGTATTTACTCACAAGCCTAACTTTCTCCCTCAAATGTGTTTTCACTTCCCACCATGTCTAGTTGCTCTGACTCCTAGCTTCTTGTGGACTCTGCTCCACCCTTTAGCAAACTCCTTCCACCACATGTGATTACATTCAGCCTATTAGAGGCAGCAGGGAAGGTCTTCAAATTCTCTTAGGTTTATTAAGGGGCAGGGAAGATCTTCAGATTACCATTCCCATTACACTTAGCTATTTGCAACACTACAGTGATCCAAAGATAATGCCAAAGGACTTATGATAAAAAATGTTACCTGTCTCCAGAATAAAAACTGATGGAGTCTGAATGCAGATGGAAGCATACTTTTTAAATTTTATTTTTCTTGGTAGTTTTTTGGTCTGTGTTTTCTTTCACAATATGATCAATATGGAAATATGTTTTGCATGACTGCACATATATAACCTATATGAGGTTTCTCATTTTCTCATTGAGTGGAATTGGGAGGAAATTTGGAACTAAATTTTTTTTTAATGTTAAAAATTGCTTTTACGTGTAATGGGGGGAAACAAAATATTAATTGTTTTAAAAAATTATACAGATTACCTTTCTTTGATATTCATTTTCTTCATCTGTCAAATGAAGGTATTAAACTCATGACCTTTAAATACCTTTCCCGTTATAAATCTGTGGTTTTATGTCATTGTCATTGTTGTTTTTCTATTTTGAAGCATTAGTGCTCGCTTGGTTTAATGACTTCAGCTCTTTTTGAAGAAACTCTTCATGTTATTTCAGAACAAGTTTATAATAAGCATTTGACATCTTTCACTTCTTGATCACAGCTGATGTTTTTAAACAATTTTTGTTGTGTCTACTTTTGAACTGAAGTTACTGAATCGAAATTTATGCTTATTTGGAAGATCTTGTAAAATTCTCCACAGAATTTTCATAGTACTTCATCTTCTACAGCAGATGTTGGTATTTAAACTTTAGTTATCTTCTTCATGATAATCTGCTTGTTTATGCTCACTATAAGCACTGTAAGGGAAGAACACCAAGTACCCTGTGAAATTATATTGGTTTTCTTTGATCACGTGATGAGAAAACTACTCCTGCTGCAACTCCTTTATTTATGTGTCCCAAGAGAACCTGCAGAGCCACTCTTAAATTTGGCTAACACTTTTATGTTTTCTCCTTTAATTAAGACCTAGAGACTATCAATATGGATGATACTCAGGTCTTCTAGTAGTGCGAAAACTTATTGATTATTTCAAAAATTTGAGATTAAAAAGAACGTCAGTTAAGTAAATGTGAACAAACTAAGATCCATATAATTCTTAGTACCTACTTATCTCATTTTAGCTGCTCAACTATCACGGGGCAAGTGAAAACACAGTTTTAACTCAGATTTAAGAGTGTTATGCTTTTCTTCCCTTCCATTTTGTTGATGTGAACCAGAGGTTCCTAAATTTATTTGGTTTACTGCCACCTTTAAAAAAAATTATTCAGCACTCCCCCTGGAAATTTACTTTCTTTTTAACCTTTAAAGGTTTTTTTTTAAATTTACATTATTTAAAAATATATAATTTTTTTAAATGATTCATCTTAAATTCAGTAATTTATTGCAAATTTGTGAGATTTTTTGTGGATTGAAATTTTGATGACACAGTTCATATAACTGTATAGTTTTTTTCCATTTAAAATTTTTATTTAGCAGCACATACTTGCAAAAACAAAGGAATTTTCCTGGTTAAGTTTGGTGGAGTTTGTCTATTGTCTAACGACAAGTAAGTCCAACTGCCAAAATCCTGAAGAGAATTAATGAAATGACAACAGTCGTACAGCAAGAGAACAAGACATTAACAAAAGTCAAAGTGGCTACATTAATTTCTTTCATAATATTCAATATTTCCATTATAAAACAACACGTTAGGTCATTCAGATTAAAAAAGGGAAGACAGAGATTAAGAATATACAACAGTCTGCTATTCAAAACATCAAGTCCTAATACTGAAGACAGTCTATCAATTAAATAACATTCTTTTTGAGGACTTAATTTTTTTTAAAATCAGTGTTTCTTGGGGTTCAACAGATTCCAGAGGGTCTGTGACCTTGTATGGAAAAAAGTATCTTATTTTTCATTAACCTCTAACTGAAATTTATCTTTTCCTTCAATTATAACTGTAGGAAACAAAACATTTATTCTGCTTCACTGGACTGCTCAAAAGGTCCAGGACACAGAACAGGTTAAGAATTCCTGTTTTAGATAGAATATTCATTTTGGGAAAAAAAAAAAGAGAAGGTGATTATGTAGCAACTTCAAAAACAGCCTAGATGAGACAAGAATATGTAAATTCAGAGACCTTTGTCAGAGCTCGAGAATCAAATGTAAATATTTGATGGCCTTGTGTCTTCAAGTAGTTCCATTTTTACACACTAGTGTATAGTAGTATAGTAACAGCAGATGTTCAAAGCTTTTGTAGGTGCTTTTTCTTATGAAAGGAAAAGAGAAAAGTAAGAGGCCTCCTAATGAAAAATGGCCCAGTGACCAGATTAACCAACTTTCCAGTAAGATGTCATTCTCCAAAGTGGGGAATAAAGTATATAGCTCAGTTCAGTTGAGTCACTTCATATAGGTATGCACCCAGCATTTTGGTCCCTTCTATGTAGTTATGCCTGTTGAGGTTTTCATTCTGTGAATGAGCTCCATCATCCGCTGATCCAACAGGCAGCAGCATTACATTTTTGCCTGTGGCCTCTTGGAAGGTTAAGGTCACAGGAATACTGCCCCTGTCTCTGGTCAAATCTGGTTCAACACCAAAAACTCTATTCAGGGCTTTTCTCCTAGCCAGGTAATGAGGATGATTGAAGTTGGACACCCAGGGTTTTCCACCATGGCCCATGTGTGCCTTGAATTTGTTGGGGCTCTTCAGCTCAGTAAACTTTTCATTCAAGTAACTTACAACCCGTTTTTCGACAACCTCAGGTACCATATCTGGCAGCAATCTTATTGAGAACTTGCCAATCACTTTCCTGGGAATCACAGTTTTAGCTCCTGTTCCAGAGAAGGCTCCTTCAATTCCATGAAGAGACAGGGATGGGTATCTCTATCTGTGCATTAAGATTTTTTCCTTTGAGTCATGTAGAAGTGTCTTTGCTCCCACATCTTTTGCATATTCTTCCAAATCAAAGTCGATCTTTTCATACAGCAAGAGCTCCTCATCAGTAACAGGAGCCACTGCTTCATTAATACCAGGGATGAGAATGTGTCCCTTTCTGTCCACCAAACAGCCCATCAGAGTAATGAGATCTGACATGGCTTCATGCACCGAACCACCATACACACCAGAATGAAGGTCTTTGTCACAGCATTCTACCTCTATAAAAAAAGTAGCAAATTCCTCTGAGTCCATGTGTAATACAGGGCTTCTTTTTCCCCAACCAGTAGCTGTCAGAGATACAAATATAATCCACATCTTTGAAGAAAGCATCTTTCTTGGAGAAAATCAAGTCATCCAGGCCTTCAGAACCAGATTCCTCCATGTCTTCTAGACAAAATTTGACATTGACAGGGATATCCTGATTTATTTGTTGAAAAGCTTCCAGGGCATTTAGCCAGCCAAGTACTGGTCCCTTGTCATCAGTTGCACCTCTTCCATACAGTTTTCCATCTCGTCTACCAATGTGAAAGGCTCACTGTCCCAGCTATCCTCCAGGGCTGCTGGCTGTACATCCAGATGTCTATATATACACACAGTTTTTTTGGGGGGAGGGGATCTGAGCCCAGTTTTCCAAGTAAAATCGGAGGAAGAGGTATTTCTGAGCCATCATGGAGCTTTTCTTTCCCAATGTCTATCAGCTAAGTTGTGCCACCCAGTTGTCTTATGTTTGCTGCTGCAACTTCCATCATTCGATTGATTTCTTCTCTTTTCTCTGGCCATGCAGAAATGCTCTGGATTGCCACCCATTCTGCAAGTCTCTTTATGTACTGATCCTGGTGTTTATCAATATGACTAAACAGTTCAGTGAGGATAGGCATCTTCTGACTCAATGAATGATTCTGGAAACTCTGAGAAGATTGTATCCAATGCTTGAAATTTCAGTGCGCTGCCACAGCTTCTGTACCACGTGCCCTTTTTTCTTTTTCTCTATAGTATCACATTTTAAACAAGTCTCTACATGCACATATTCCTGCTGATGCATCATAGACATTTTTTTTTTCTTTTTGGAGGGCAATTGGGGTTAAGTGACTTGACCAAAGTCACATGGTTAGAAAGTGTATCAAGCATCTGAGACCAAATTTGAACTCAGGTCCTCCTGACTCCAGGGTTACTGCTCTACTCACTGTGCTACCTAGCCACCCCAATCATAGACTTCTTGACAGTGTGCAACACACTTATCTTCGAACACTTGTTGGCAGACTCAATCACTGATTAGTCATAACTTGCATTTTGTGTATTTATTTGGAAAATAATATAGTCACTACAATTTTAACTCTGTTACACAACAGTGAAACATGTATGAAGTTTTTCAAAATTTTCTTATTCTTTCCTTATACTTCTACCACCCCTTTATTTTTGTTTAGCGCCCCCCAGCTGCACCTGTGGCTACTGCTGCCCACTTGGATTGTTCCAGCACCTCCCCCCTCCCCCAAGGGAGGGATGACATTGCTCACTTTAGGAACCTCTGTTTACTAAACAAACAAAAAATCATCACCAGTGGCCAACCTTCTGGCGTTGAGCTATCCTGTGCTTGACAAGACTGATGTTTTAATATCATGATAGGACCTAGTGACATAGTCTTTTTAGGCTCATAGTTGAAGAGACTGTTTTTGTTTTGGTGGAACCTGCTATAATTTGTTTTCTAAGCCATCATGAACTCAGGATCACCTTAATTCTTTTAGGAATTATATCCAGGTTTCTATAATTCAATATCTATGTAATCTCTGTTTTCCTTTTCCTTTTTGAAATTCAGTGACTCCAGATAATCAAAGATCCTTTTATACCGGTATAAACAGGGACACAAGAAGCTGCTAAATACAGAGGCATTTTAGTTTATTATAAATTCATGCTTCAGCCCATTTATTAAAATTATGGCCTGCTGGAAGGAGATTTGTGCATTACACCCTAAGTCATCTTGTGCAAAAGCAGTATTTTGCTTTATACGGTTTCGTATTTGTAAGTAGAATTGAAACATGATTTCTCATGAGCAGTCATTGAAGCTTATAAACATGGAGCAATTACTAGATCTGAATTCTAGAGATGGAAGTAAAGATTTTGTCCCTTTTCAGTTTCCTGTTCTCCTTTGCTTCCTTTTTTTGCCCAAAAGATGACTTTAAAAAAAAGAAATTGGCTATATAATTGGCTATATAATTGATTCTCTTTTTATGTAGATTGAAGAATTGGAGGAGAAACTTAATGATACTCTTCACCAGAAGCAGCTGTTAGCATTGAAATTGGACAACCAGTTGACATTCCAGAAAAAGGATGCCAGGTATAAAGACATTTGAAAAGCAGAAATATAAAAGACAGTGTGAGGTCATCATCGCTTTATTTCCTATGCTATTTATAGGATGATATATGCCTCAAAAGAGTGGACCCAAAGATGCATTCTGTAATTGTTTGGTGTTTAATTGTCTCTTCAACTATTTTGAAGTAAAAATGTTAGAGAAACTGGGCTGTTGAATTAATTATTTGGTGATCTGAAATACTACCTGATTCTCTGTCCAAAATGTTTGAACAGAGAATTAATGAAGCTTATCTTATGTTTATAAGAGACAAATATGAAATGATACCATGGAAAATTAGGGGCCATTGTTTTGTCCTAAGATTTTCCTAGCACACATGGCTACTCGCACACAAAGATTGTATAATTTAGGAAAGATTTGAGTAATACCACTTACTCCCAGAGAAAGAGAAACTATTATTGTTGGTCTCTTTTTATAAATCTGTGGAGAATTTTCTGGATTAGAAGTTTGGTTTTTTTCCTTATATTTTACAATAACAATAATGATATTTTACAATAATATTTATTTTGAGTATCATTTACATCCAGTGTAACGGCAGAGCTTTTGACTAATTATACCATGAAAACTGTATATCTTGGAAACAGTAAAACTTTTTAATTTCAGCAATCTTCTTTGTGCGTTTATTTGAAGCATGTTTATTGAAAAGGTTGAATTTCTTTCCTTTTCATAAATGTGACAACTCACTGTATTGCAGCTTATATTGAGACTTGTTACAGCAGACCACTTTGGGAATTTCTGGAATGATTATCATTTAAATACATATATTTAATGATGCTTTGTTCATTTAGTTTAAGCAGTAGCACGCCCTATCAGACATGGGCCAACTTCTGTTAACAGCTCCAGCTGTAGAGGGAGAATAAACTCTGTATTCACAGACAACAAATAACATCATTTTGATTTGTTTCTGATTTCTTGATTTTGAAAAATAAAAACAAGAAAATTAAGGTAATGATTTCACATACTTCATTAAGTTTAGATAAATGCTGCCGATGGTTTAAAATGGGTAGCAGTAGATTTTGAGGGTGTGTGAAAAGAAATACAAAGAGCTCTGCTATTTACTAAAAGATAATTATGCAAATATTTTGCATGATTATTGATGCTACCTTTGTTACCTTATACCTGGAAATGAATTGGAGAGATTTAAGTCCAAAAGGAGCAGGATATTTGATAATGATTAGTTTCTTTATCCACATTTAAAGTATGTATGTAGTGATTTGTTGATATTATTTGTATTTTCATTGGAATATTCTATTAAGATTTTCCTTTGCCAAACTGTGGATCAGAACTCAGACACATGGTATGCTATTAATAATCATCAGCTATATCTGATGATTTGAAATATAAGCATTCAGCCCCCAAAAGCAGCATTTAGTTGACATTTTTTTATATATTGTATCACAGTAAAAACTTATTTAAAATGAAATTTCAGAAAATTTATGTAAGTTTACCATAAACTTTTTCTTAATGTAGAAAATATCAGGAATTAATGAAACAGGAAATGGAAACCATTTTATTGAGGCAGAAACAGCTAGAGGAGACAAATCATCAGTTAATAGAGAAGACTGGAGATATTCGTCGTAGCTTACGTGACTTGGAGTTAACAGAAGATCATTACATGAAATTGAAGTCTCTTCCTGAGGATCAACTTTCTATTCCTGAATATGTATCTGTGAGTTTTTTAAAAACACCATCACATACATTTTGGGACATAATTTTAATGAGATTGTAACAGGCAACACAGTTCCTGTTGTTATCTCTTTAAAACTCTTTAATACTAGATCATCATTGAAAAATATTATTTTTTACTGAAAGGCATGGAAAAAGGTGCTTTGGAATGAACACTTGGCCAGTTTATTCAAAATTAAAATTTATTTTAAAATTTATCAAATGAATAGTCATTTTGATACTTGATGATAATCAGAGTGAGCGTATGGGCCTCCATATTTCTTCTTATACCTTTGTTTGGAAGTTCAGTTGAAACTTCACAGAATTCCTTTATTGAGCAAGTGTTCCAGATAAATATTTTCAGAGAAAATTAGGATTATTCATTGAAGAAATGGATAGAACCTTAGTAATCACTTAGTCTTACCACCTCATTTTATAATTAAAGAAGCTCAGGCACTCAAACGAGGTTCAGTTATTTTTCCCATGGTTACATAGAATATGTGGCAGAGGCAGAATTTGAGCCTAGAATAGGGTAAATCTAGGCTAGAGTCTATGATTCTAAGTGCAGCACTCTTTCCCTTGAAGCACGCCACCCTCACCAAATAAGGATCTAATAAGGAAAGCATGCTAGAAAATAATGACTGAGATGAAGAAGTCTTCATTGATCAAGATGAATGGGTCAGCCTGAAAGTTAACTTCCCTTCCTACCCCCAATCTCTTTCTCTTCCTTTAGAGTGTGTAATGAACAAGTGACTATGTATGTTGGCATATATTAATTATAATTGGATTTCAAAGTCATTTACTTATGACATCTTTTTTTTTCAGATTCAGTTCTATGAAGTAGTGAATCCTTTAAGAAAAGAAGTAAATGAACTACAGGCAAAAAGGAATGACCTTTCAGAAGAGCTAACTGATTATAAATCCCAATTAAAGCAATTATTAGAGGTTTGTACAGTTGACTTTATTGTCTAAGAGAAGTAATACTTCTGTTATTATATGTTATACCGTGTTATACCGTGATCTTTTCCTGATAATGAATTACTTTTGATCTTTCTGACGTCTTTGTGATTGTCGGAGGGCCTGATTAGAAGGGGTCCACTTTTCTAATGAAGCATAGGTTGGGTGTGGGAGAATGACTGTTGGCCATACCCCTTTCCACTGTGGATCTCCCTAGGCAATTAATACTGTGGGAAAGGTTGTTGTGATAGAGATTGGGCAGGGGTGCAGTCAAAGAAAGGAGAAGAAAGAAGCTTAAAGGTAGCAGCTAACTTGAAAGTCGATCAAATAAGACTTGATTTACCTTTCAAGGAACCTCAGTACATCCCATCCTTGAGTAACCTCTTTGTAATCTTACAAATGTGATAGAATGCATGTTCGTGTGAATAAGAATTTTTCTTAAGGAGTAAGTCCCAGTTCCTTCTTAACATCTTCTTTGGTAGAAGGAATAGAAAAAGAACGAACTCCAAGGCAGTATAGGTGACAGCTTTATAATAGAAAGGGAGATGAAAGAATTAACAGAGGTTTTCTACATTCCTAACTCTTTTACTGAGGAGTGGAGACACCTTTCCCACCTTAGAGTGTCATTCAGCTATCCTGGGGATCTGAGCTACAGGAGTAACAAACAAGCCCCGTTTGAGATCACCATGGCAAATGACTATAGCCCAATCCTTTTATTTTATTTATTCATTTAATTAGGCAGCCTAGCCTAGTGAGTTGAAGTCCCAACTCTGACTTACTGGCTGTGTGAACCTGTATATGTCACCTCACTTCTCAGTATTCCAGCCAACCCTCTAAGACCAGTGGTTCTCAACCTTCCTAATACAACAACCCCTTAATACTCATATGTGGGCAAACCTTCCTTGGTGCGGTGTCTTGGTTCCTAAGACCATTGGAAACGTGTCATTCAACCCCTAAAGGGGTCACAACCCACAGGTTGAGAACCACTGCTCTAAGACTGTCAACTTCAGAGAAGATCCTGATATGCATTAAGAAAGGAAATTGCTCACTGGCTTCTAGTTCCAGCTTAAATCCTACTTTTAACAGGAAACTTTTTCTAACCAGTCTTAATTTTTATTCCTTCCCTCTTTTAATTATTTCCAATTTCTCCTTTATATATCTTATTTGTATAAATTATTTACACTTTATCTCTTCAATTAGATAATGAGTTTCTTTAAGACAAGATTTGTCCCTTTTTTTGGTCTTTTTTTTTTTTTTTTTTTTTTGCAAGGGGGAGGGCAGGGCAATTGGGGATTAAGTGACTTGCCCAAGTTCACACAGGTAGTAAGTGTTAAGTGTAAAATTTGAACTCAGGTCCTCCTGATTCCAGGGCCAATGCTCTATTCACTGCGCCACCTAGCTGCCCTTGACAAGAATTGTCTTTTATCTTTCTTTGTACCCCCAGCACTTGGAAGAATGCCTTGGCAGTTAATATTCTACATAATTAAGCGTAACTGATTACTCCATTGGCCATATGTCCACACATCTTTGTTGCGTTTTGCATCAAGTCCATTGCCTTTCATAAGACAGGTTAGCTGAAAGTTTTGTAGGAACTTAAATATGAAATTATAGAATTGTTAGCTGAATTGTGCCACTACAAAACACTGTGCTAGAGGAACTTGCTGTCGTATCCTGAATCCTCTTTGTAAGGACGGTCTAGATAGGATCCTGGAAACTGTTTGAGGTGGGAGGGAGCATCTTTTAAACTTCCACACTGTTTGAACTGATATAACTGTACATAGAGAGGGACAGGATCAGTTAACATCTGTTCAAACTTAACCAGTTAAAAGAGAGGAAACATGTCTGTCAGCAGAACCTGCATACTGGCTTTTATCCTCTGTCAAAGATGATGCTCAAATTGATTGGGTTGACACAGTATACCTGGTTTTACTATGGTCTTAATTCTTCTCACCACAAGATGGCAGCATCTTTCCACTTTATTTTTAACTAAATTTAGGAAACTGGAAATTGTATTCTTGCTATAATAGTCAGAAACAATATAGTTATTTACCTTTCTTTTTTATACCCATAAGCAGGGCATATGATGATCACCACAAAACAATAACAAAATCTTTGCAACTTCCAGTGGAACTTAATAAATTCTGATGCAGTGAAATTAACCATATAATATTTTGTTTGAAAGGATTATAAAACCCATGGTTCAGCCCATGGGAAACTTAGTTCCTCAGAATAAAAAGGCCTATCGGCTATTAAATTTTTCCTAAATTAAAAGCTACACAAGTCTGCGGTAAATTGAGCATCTTCATTTTGTTGTTCACATTTACTCTTATTTAGTTCTGGGCCCCACATTTTAGTAAGAATGTTAGTAAGCTTGAAAGTGCCCAAAGTAAAGAGAATCTCAAGGTCATGCCTTATCAGGATCATTTGAAAGGAACTAGAGAAGAGAAGACAGAAGGTAGGTGCTGATAGCTATCCTCGAGAACTCGAAAGGACTGTTTGTGGAGAAAGAATTAGATTTATTCTGCTTGGTCCCTAAGGGTAGAACTAGGGGAAACAGGTGGAAGATACTGGGACAGACTTATGCTTTATGGAAGGAAGTCTTCAAGTAAAGGTTACACTTGACCATTTGTCAGATGTGTTGTCCATTTGGTGTACCAAATAGAGCACTGGACTTGGAATCAGGAAAAACTGAGTTCATTAATGTCATGAATGTTCTTGCCTTCTGAGAAATTCTCTTTTTTTCAATAATAGGTCAGAATTGTAGTCTGCTATCTGTAACTACTTAGCTAATTGGGCATTATGTGGTGGTGTTACTTATCATACTTCTGTGTCCAGTGAGAGAAATGCAAACAACTTACTGTAAAGAACAAAAAAGTCTCCATTTAAAATAGCTATTAGGTTCCATGAGGAAATACCAAAGTAAAATGTTTTTTTCTTGTGGAAACTTGGGTGACTAGGAAGCAATGAAAGTATGTTTTACTCGGGGTACTTCCTTGTTTAGCAGCCTCATTATATTTCTGGAAAGAAAACCTGCAAGTTAACTTTTAGACTGAACTTAAACATTCAAAAGCAAGTTTTTATTTGCATTGGATGAAAAGTAGGCATCTTAACAAGTGACACATTCCTGTCATTGAGGTTTTTATAATGTGTTATGGTTATCAGACTACAGCTTGTTTTCTAAAGTGTCTTCTTTCCAGACCCAACTGACTTTTTTAAGCAAACATTTGTATGGTGTTTTTAAGGTTCACAAAGCACTTTGCATGTGTTATCTCATTTGATCATCTCAACCACTCTGTGAAGTAGTTGCTTAATTATTATCCCTGTTTCATAGATGAGGAAGCTAAGGCATAGAAAGCTATGTGACTTGCCCCAGTTTGCACATCTAGAAACTCTGAGTGGCAAAATTTAAACTCAAATCTTCCTGATCAAGTCCAAAGCCAGTTACTATGGCGCCAACTGTCACACTAAGCAGAGATACTTTCATAAGTAGAAAAAGAGAACGAGCATTTGTTAAGCACCTACTGCGATAAGCACTTTTCTAACATGTCTTTTGATCTTCACAGCAACCCTGTGAAGCAAGGGCTATAATTAACCCCGTTTTAAAGTTAAGGGCATTTAGGCGGACAGAGATTAAGTGATGTGCCCAGAGCCGTACAACCTAGAAGTGTCTGAGGCTGGATTTGAATTCAGCTGTTCCTGACTCCAGGTCCAGCACTCTATCCACTGAGTCACTTAGCATATTTCTTATGATATCAGTTCTCGCTGATAAATACTTTTTCCTCTGCAATCTGTTTTCCACAAAGCTGCCAAATTGATATTCCTAACCACTGGCTTAACTGAAGAAGATTGAGGTCTTACATTGATGCTTCATCCTGGTCTGTTGCTGACCTTTAGTTTCTTGAAGCCTGTATAAATAAAGAACAAGCTCTGCCAGGTGCTACCAAGCTGTATGTCTGTTGTATGAGTCCTATTTTGTCAGCTGAAGCCAGAAAAGTTCATCAGCAGAGTGGCTACAGGGTAGTGCATTTTCACGTACAGTAACTCTGAAGGACCATCTACCACTAGTCATGGTGTCTTAAATCCCATGTGCAATATATGCGTATGAATATATAGCTGAGCATGAATGTATATGTGTATATAGAAGGTATAGGATGAATTGAATACTAAGCGATGATATTTTAAAAGGCGAAATTCTGAGGTGGGAGAGGACTAGAATGAGAGGAGACAGGGAGAGACAAAATGGGGTTAATTATCCCATATAGAAGAGGCAAGGGATAACTGTTACAACTTTACTTTCAATT
>JAQQSW010000128.1:0-17266 GCA_028646575.1 Pseudocheirus occidentalis
ATCTATCTATCTATCTCCATCTATCTATCTATCATGTTCATAGACTTTAGGTTAAGGGCTCCTTCTCTAATCTATGTTTTCAGGCAGATCACACATTAATCCCCCTCAGACATGCTATACTCCAGTTGATCTGTTTTACAATAAATGCTGATTGATTGATTGATTGATTTCCTGTCTCCAAGCCACTGAAGAAGACAGGACAAAAGATAGAGTGCCTGGCCTGGAGTCAAGAAGATTCCTCTTCCTGAGTTCAAATCTGGCCTTAGCCAATAACTAGCTGTGTGACCCTGGGCAAGTCACTTCACCCTGTTTCCCTCAGTTTCTTCATCTGTAAAATGAGCTGGAGAAGGAAATGGCAAACCACTCTAGTATGTTTGTCAAGAAAATCCCAAATGAGGCTGGACATGACTGAAACAATTGAACAACAACTTTGTTCATGTAACATCTGTTTGCTTCAGTCTTTGTCAAATAAAGCAAGTCTCTGCTTACTTCCTAGTTTCCTTGGTATTTTCCACTTGTCTACATATTTTCATTTGTTTTATGATAGTTTTCAAAGGAGGTGACTGACTTTTATTGATTGAATACTAAACCAATTTTACAATGAAAATTAAGCATAAACATTAGAATATGTACAACAAATAACATCATGTTTTATGTTCATCTGAGCCTTAAAAATCCAAGCAAGTAATACCCTTCAATCTAAGTTCTGTTTTAAAACGATATTATGTCAAATAGGAGTTTATGAATTTCTGCTTAGACTTCATAGTTGTCCTTCTTGTCGTATGATATGCAATTTTTTTAATTTACCCAAATCTACTTTGCCATTTCTTATACTTCATGCTTTTCTTTTGTTTCCAGTTTTTTTCCCCTAGATGTTATAGAGGTCTTAAATGAAAGCATCCCTGTGTAAACAGACTGTTTTCTTTCAAGTAATTTCCTTGTATTAATCCCATAATTAATAATTAAATTCATTTGATAGAGAATCCAAATGGCAGAGTGGATAGAGGGCCATTTTGATGTCAAGAAAAATCAGGTTCACATCTTGTTTCTGATGTCTGCTAGCTGAGATTGCTACCAATATATTCTTGTATTACCTTACCTGGAAGACTTTGATGGCTTATGTATTCAGGGAAAGTCAAGAATATTGTTGGGGAGGAGACAAGACATTTACTTTGTCCTCTGACCTAATCTTTTAGGCTTGCTTAGATTCATTTGCATAGGAGAACGGAATTGTATCCCAAATACAACAAGGAGTCAGACCCAAAAGGCTCTCTGGGATTGGTTTCTGTGGTTAAACTTTACAGAAATGAATATGGATAAATAGGACCTTTAGTTAGAAATTATACAAATGAGTTACCTCGACTTTCTCTCTGTAGGCTAGGCAGAACAGCCTCTGTTTGAGATTCCATTTTTAGTGTTCAGGAAATGAAGTTTAAAAAGACTGAAATCAATTACAACAGAGCTAGTTAGCTGGTGGTGTCACTAGCTCTGCCATCGTGTTCCAAAATGCTTGGCTTTGAGTAAAGAATCTCATTCTGGAGAAGAAAGCCCATTTTACTCAGGGTGTGAAGAGCAGACACACTACTCATTATGGGGGGAAAATCTAGAAAGAGTTCACTCTACCTCACTCCCTAACATAAAGTGTTTTTCCTCCCAAGTCCAATAACTTGGTATCTTAGGACTTCTGATTTCTGAAAAAAGCTCTCATTAGAAGAGTTTTAAAACTGTATTAATGGGGCAATGGAAGAGCCTCCTCTTCCTTTGAGGAAGGGATAGAAAGCCAAATAGGGGCCCTATGTGGAGCAAGAACTAGAAGTAGAAAGGAACTTTACAACTGCATTTACAATACTTGTACTGACAGAAAACTTCAGGCAACTACAGGACCAGGGGAGTGTAATGAGCAGCACCCACACAATACCAGTAGGAAGAAATGCCTGGAAGAGATTGTGCATTGGGAAAGGAATAAGTATTTATTAAATGCCTTCTATGTGCCAGGCACTGTCCTAAGCACTTTATAAATATTATATCATTTCACTATCACAAGGATCCTGTGAGGTAGAGTGCTATTATTTACCTCATTTTACAGTTGAAGAAACAGCCAGACAGAGATTAAGTGACTTGCCCACAGTCACATAACTAGTAAGTATCTGTAGATGGATTTGAACTCAGGTCTTCCTGACTCCAGGCCCAGCACTCTATCCATGATACCTAGCTGTCTCTAAATGACGCATGTGACCAGTGGGGAGCAAGCCTGATAGGAGCTGTATGATGAAATCACGAGAAGACACTGGTGTCTTTGTAGTAACTGATGAATGCTCCAGCCTGCATATTCCATGTGTCCCTCTGCAAATGAGCCCTGGTTATATGTGTCCTCTACATGGGTGCCATTCCCCACGTGTTCCACTCCAGACATGGTCCTTATCTATGTCTTTCCATGTGTATACCTAGTATCATGAGTATCTCTATACATTTATGGTCTGCTTATGTCTTCTGTTCCTATCTGATGATATGTGTACTTGTGGGAGAGCACATCACAAGTTTGTAAGAGAATTGCTTGATTGCAGCTTCTTTTCTTTGAAATAATGACATCTTCTAGTTGACTAATAAAGGGAAATACATTGGTGGAGGCTTCCCCAGCATGGTTTTGAAGGGTTACAGACTCATAGAATCTCTTCAGTCTTGTTTTGGGGATCCACATGCAAGTTAGGAGGTGTTCCAAGGTACTATATCTATAAATTCATGAAATTGAGCTCTTATCTGGCGTTATTTCCTATGGACATTTCCTTTTTGGGCAAGTAGGTAGTACAGTAGATTATTGCTGCTATTCAGTTGTTTGAGTTGTATTTCACTCTTGGGGACCCTTTTTGGAGTTTTCTTGGCAAAGATACTGGAGTGGTTTGCTATTTCCTTTTCCAGCTCAAATATGCAAACTGGTTAAGTGACTTGCCTAGGGTCACACAGCTAGTATGCTCCTGACGCCAGATTTGAATTCAGGAAGATGAGTCTGACACAGTGGATAGAGCACTTTTTTTGGCCAAGAAAACCCCAAATTGGGGTCATGAAGAGTTGGACATGGCTGAAATGACTGAACAACAACAAAGAGTTCTTCTGCCTCAGACACTAACTAGCTGTTTGATCCTAGACAAATCACTTAACCTTTGTCTTTCTGTTTTCTCATCTGTATAATGGGGATAAGAATAGAAACTACCTTCTGGAGCTGTTGTGGGGACAAAGTGAAACAATATTTATAAAGCACTTTGCAGACTTCAAAGCTCTATGTAAATGTTGGTGATTATCTTAGTTTTATTGTTTGGGGAGGGGGCATAAAATTTTAAATATGTCCATATTTGAAAAAATTATCATGACCTCTGATAACATCTTCTGTTGTTTCAATAATAACGAGTTTATCTCCCTCCTCTAGTTAAAGTAAGCATACTGTTGTATTTCTTCTAGTTTCCACATAATTAAATATTATTTAATTCAATCCACTTGGAATTTTTATGATCTATGGGGAGGAGTGCCATGGCCAAGCTGTCAGTTTTAGCATGACCTTCTAACTGGCTAATGGGGACAGCAGTGATCATTAATCTATCACTTGTCCAAAATGGGAAGCCTAAAGCTATTAGAAGCCAAGTGCAGGGGGCAGGGTCCTAGGAAGGTGTAATGCCAAGCAAAGGCAACTTCCAAGGTTCAGATTACCAGCATAGCAAACCCCATTTATTCAGCGTTAACAGAACAGAGAAAGTCAAAATATAGTATAACTCATTCATTTCACAAGTAAGTTCTTCATTCAGTCCAGGTACTACTCCACCCCTAGAAGGTACATGCTTTTAGTCAAAGTCTCTTCTCAAATGGAGATCAGACTCCTCCACCCCTAGAAGGTGCATTCATTTAAGTCTCTTCTCAAATGGAGATCAGTTTCCAATCATCACAAAAAGGCCAAAGGTTTCCCACCCCTGGACTCAGTAATTACCATCCATTAACACCAAGCACTTTCTCAAAAGGGAGCAGGAGAGCACAAAAGGCCATCCATCCTTAAGCCATAACAAGGTTAAGATAACATCTCAGCATAGAAAGGCCAAGGAAAGGCCTTTCTTTCCCCTTCACTGGAGGCAAGCCCAGGCAGCTCCTGGGGAGACAAGGCTCAACAAAGCCACAGCCAGTGTCCTCTTCGAGTCACACTCTGACCGTAGAACAGTCCCAGAATCCCTGAAAGTATTAGCAAGGACCCCTTCTAGGATTTTGTGAACATACAACAAGAAAGTCCTTCTCTAGAGCTTCTGCACCAACAGCCAAGTTCTAGGACCTCTTCGATAGCAGCACTGTCCACCATCAGGTGAATCTGGAAAAACAACATTAAAACAGACAGACAAAATACAGGCATCACAGTCATGCCTCTTCAGTTCTCAGTAGCTCCAGGTGGCAGTCCTCAAAAGTCCTGGGCGGCTCCAATGGGCTCTTTGCAGTCTCTCTCAGCAACTCAGGGTCCGCAACACTGGATACTGCTCTTCCCAAAAGTCCTTTTCCTTCTGGCCTTCTCTGGGCTTGAGCCTTCCTTTCCATTCATGGCTCCTCCCAGGTCAGCCCCCTCTCTTCACATCAGCAAGTCCATCCCACAAGTGGGATTCACAAGCTCTGGGTCTTAACACTCAACCCAAAAGCCAAGTCAATTCAGGGGCATCTCCAAATTACACTACCATTACAGAAGGACAGATGCCATTCTGGGGTGGACAAAACAGTGTGAAAATAAAGGAGGCAGGCTTCAGGTTTGAGACTAGAATGTACAATTAAATAGAAAAGGGAATATTTATGAAATGAGGGAGTTGTAGAGTTGTTGTCTTTTGTTCTCGAAGAGGACCAAGATGACATCACTTTGCTAGAGTCAAGTTTCAACATGTTTGACTGTGGCTGATCAGATCAATATGAGTTTGGAGTGCTCTACCACAGGTCTGGCAGAATATTTGGGACAGATACTCTAAATTTGTGCATTCTCTGTTTCCTTTGAGCTGTTTCAGTTCTGGTGTGCTCATAGAGCACAGCACCTTCTCTGATGTGGGCACGCCATGCTGAGTGGTCCTGTGCCAGCATCTTTCATGTTCCACAATCAATTCTAAAGTTCTTAACCGAGACCTTGAGAGTTGCCTGGTATCACTCCTTCTGACCACCATGTGAATGCTTGTAGTCAGTCAGTCTGTGACTGTTCATAAGTGCTAGGGGTCAATAGAATACCAGTGTCTTAGCTCTACTTTTTGTGAAGGGTTTCGGGAAATCCCCAGACGACAAGCATTTGATGCTGTCATCATCTAAGCAGATTGAAAAGCAGGTAATTTGTATAATTGTTATATAATGTTAATTCTCCTCTGTGGTTGAAGTAAATACTGGAGCATATTTATGAATCCTGATGCTTTGGGAAAGGGAGGAAGGATATTGCTGCGGAAAGACCACTGGATTTTTAGCTAAAAGACCAGGATTGAAGACTCAGCTATGATGCTGACTAGTTCTGTGATTGTAGGCAAATTTAATGCTTTTCTAAAGCTTAGTTTCCCAATTTGTAAAATAGGCATAATAATATGTATGTATGTGTATGTGTATGTGTATGTGTATGTATGTAGCTACCTGCCTCATAGGATTCATTGAGATATCATCTTCACTGTTAGAATATAAGGTGCTCGAGGGAAGGAACCATTTCACTTTTGACATTATATGCTTAGAGCTTACCATATGTCTGGTACATGTTGTTGTTTAGTAATATCCAACTCTTCCTGACCCCATTTGGGGTTTTCTTGGCAAAGACAGTGGAGTGGTTTGCAATTTCCTTCTCCAGCTCATTTTACAGATGAGGAAACTGAGGCAAACAGGGTAAAGTGACTTGCCCAGGATCACATAGCTATTAAATGCCTAAGGCCAGATTTGAACTCAGGGAGATGAGTTTTTCTGACTCAGAGCCTGGTACTCTATCCACTGCTGCACCTAGCTACCCTTATCTGGTATATAGTAGGTACTTAATAAATGCTTATTGCTTCATCAATCAATTATGATGTAGAGAGGTAATCCTGAATTCTCAAGGACTATATCCATATAATATAAGGTTTGGTAGGTTCTACCAAGCTATAAAGGCTTTGGTATAATCTTAGAGACAGACTTTCTAGTGTCTGAGACTGTCCTTGCTAAGTATGGAGCAACTTATTGTGAGCAGATTCTTCTGAACATGACAAATATTTTGACCATAAAGACCATGGAACAGGCAAAATGTTATTGTTGTTGTTGTAGGTTTTGTCATTCCCCTAAGCATGAGGTTGAATAGTGTCTTTTTTAGCCATCTTGTTGGTCACCTTTCATATTGCATATTACTGAAGAATGGAAATTTCTTGAGGGCAAGAAATGCTTGTTTTTTAGCACAATACATACAGTGAGCATTTAATAAATGCTCATTGAATTGAACTGAATCTTTAATATACCATTACTTCCGCAAGAAATTTATTCAAGTTAATTCTCAGACCTCTTTAGAATTCTAATACGTCTGCTAGGATGTATCAAGTTTTATAGTTAAAATTCTCATTAGATTTTTATGGTTCATAATATCACTATTACATGTCAGAAGATAAATTCGATGCTACAGGCACAGTTGTTACTTTAATTATGATTTAATACAATTTATTTTTGTACATATAGATCTTAATATACTTTCTTTATATTGTTACCTACTTCCTTAGGAAAGATTTGATTGAATAACTGAAAATAACAGCATTTGGCTGTTAGGAACCACAATGAGATGCTATTGTTTTTAAAGTCCTATACAGCTGTAAAGTCCTAAAATGATTAAAAAATTCTGAGAGATTTAATTCCTGGGTAACTTAATCATTTTATTAATAAGGCCAGCACATTTATTCATAAAAGGATGGCCATTTGCTGTCTCTTAGACCAAAGACCACACATGGTGGTAGGTTCACAGTTTATATGTGCTTTCAAGAAGGTGTTCCTGAGGACTAACACAATGGGATGTGGATTATAGTACAGTGAAGGTCTCAGTATGTGACTTGGGTCACTCAAGTCTTGGTCAAAGAGACTTATCTATTTCTATATTACCTGTCTCACAAAAGGGAAAATCAACATTTTCCCCCACCTGTGGAGAAAGCACAATGAGCAGGAATGAATCCATTAACCTAAAATTAGAATTTCTTTTACTGTCTGATTAGATCTTGACCTGGATAAATGTTTTAAGACTTAGATTTTCCACACTGGGTGGTTTCTGGATGAAGGAGTAGAAAAGGGGAAAAGCCTTGGTCCTGATCCAATAATTAGTTATTAAATAGAATAAAGAACTACTCATTTCTCATAGTTCTTACAGTTTTCTTCTTTTTTCTTACATCTCATGTAAGTGAATATTGTAGACGTGTCCTCACTGTCAGATTCTTCCTTTAAAACCAGCTTGTCAGGGTTTTTTTCCTCACATGCCAGGTAATGTTCTGGGTATAAGAATGACTTGAATTCTATTTTTTCACTGCCTACAATTCTGTTTAGCCAGAACAAGATATTCTTGTCCCCATCTTCAATCTTGTCTGGAAAATTTCCATCCTATAGGAAAGAAGAAAGGAAAACATCTCAGATGTTATAATGTTGGGCCATAGACAGCTTAAGTGGGAAGAAATACATGTATTTACAATATATAGAATATTGTTGAGGTTCAGGGATACTCCAAAATGTTGAGGTGTGTGGTATGTCTGGCGAGGTTGTCAGGAAAGAATTCACTCAGGCTGTCTCCAAATCAAATAAAGGTGTTTACTTTGGGTAACACAACACACCAAAGCAGGCTCCTCTGCCCCTTAATGGAGAGGCAGCTTAAGGGAGTCCCCAGTTTAAAGGTGGGGCCAGCTCCTCAAGGGAGATAGCTGCTCTTTAAGAGAGACAGTCCCCCAAGGGAAAGGGGGCCCCCCCAAGGGAGACAGCTAATTTAAGGAAATGGTTCCCTAAGGGAGATGTCAGGAAAAGCTAAAGATTCTTATAGAGGAAAACATGCTGTGAGCTGGGAGGTGAGGTATTGCAGGGCAGGAAAGTGAGGTAGTCAGGGACATTTAGGCAGGGGGGTGGGGTTAGTCCTGAGTTTTGTTCATATCTAGGTACACAGGTACTGTGTGAACCTGGTCAATTCACTTAATCTTAGTTATCTCAGTTTCCTCATCTATAAAATGAACTGGAAAAAGAAATAGCAAACTACCCTAGTATCTTTACCAAGAAAACTCCAAATAAGGTCACAAAGAGTCATACATGACTGAAAAACCACTGGTACTTGACATACCTTATGACATCTTTTTTCCTTTGACACTTTTACCTTGCTAATTATCTTTTATTTAGGCAGTTATTTAAATGGTTTCACTGAGAATTAACTTAAAAGCAAGATTCATTACTGAAAACAACAAAAACAATGATGCTTTCACGCTTTCTCCAGACTAATATGGCAACTCACTTTATCATCCATGATGGATGGGCCAGCTAATTGTCATGATGACCTGGGTTTTGAGATTGGTGTTGGGCCTAGCCCGTGAGCAAAAAGCAAATGTAATTCACTGAATTGGCAAATGTAGGTGTTCTTCCATTATTGTAATTCTTTGTCTCTTGCTCTTTATTCTCTGGACATTGGTTTTAGATTAAGGAACTGGAAGTTATTTCTAATGTTCTCCTAGAAATGAAAGTAAGACTCAAGAGACTTACTCTTACCTTAAATTGAAGTTCTTTATCACTTTTGCATGTTAGAAGATAACTCTTGTTTTCGCCCCTCACAGAGATGGCTACTAAAGGTGTTGAGCCGTAGCAGCCATAATACTGCAGCATAAATTGAGTCCAGGGTGCATTGCCTGAGATTAAATATTTATGAATTAGAATTATTTTGATAGAAAGGTTGTTTTCCCTCTTCAGATTTGAACACTTAACGATAGTTACTAAGTCCTTCTAACAGACCTCTCTTCTTGATCTTGCATTGTGTCTTTATAGTTGAAGTGAAGTGGAAGAATGTATTTATCTTGCCATGGCTACTTCACATTTCCCAATATGTCATTAATTATGCATGCAAAAAATTCTAGAGTCTGTCCAAGGTGCTTTCTAACCTTAAAAACCCAATTTGGGTTTTTGTTTCACTTCAGAAGTCAGAACTCTTATGTGACACTTGTGCTTCTTAGTCTTTCTTGTTGAAACACAATTTGAAGTACATAATAGTAGTTGGAGTATCTGTCATTCTCTTTGTGAATCAGAATCTATAGAATGGAAAGCTCAGGAAGTTGACTATTTTTTGAGACATTTTAAGGCTATAACTGAATTCAAAAACCATTTGAAATAATTTTGGATTTCTCTTTGACTTTGTTTTGACTCTCATACTGCTGGGGACCCAAAGGAAATGAAGGCCTGGTTGGAAGCTACAGGTAAGATCTTGATATGGTGAATTTTGTTTTATGTCTTCTCTGAAAAGGTGACTGATGTTCAGACTAGAACTAATAGATAAAAAATAATAAAGTTGTAAAAGAAAACATAGACCACCCCCCTCCAAAAAAGGACTCTCAAAAAAATAAAGAAAATTAAAAAAAATTTTTCTTCAATCTATATTCAGACAACATCAGTTGTTTCTCTGGGGATGGATAGCATTCTTCACCATAAATCCTCCAGAGTTGTCTTAGATTATTGTATTACTGAGAAGAACTAAGTCATTCACAGCTGATAATTCCACAATATTGCTGTTACTGTGTACAATATTCTCTTGGTTCTACTCATTTCACTCTGCATCAGTTCATGTAAGTCTTTCCAGGTTTTTCTGAGAGCATCTAACTCACCATTTCTTAGAGCACAATAGTATTCCATCACAATCATACACCACAACTTTTTTCTTTTTTTCACAACTTCTTAATGTGAATTATTATAGTAGCTTCCTATTTAGTTTCCCTGCTTCAAGTCTTTACTCATTTCTGTCCATCCTCCACACAGTTGCTGAAGTGACCTTCCTAAAGCTCAGGTCTGATCATAATTATTAGTATAGCAGTACATATATGTTATTAATAAATAAATATATACATATAGAGTAAATGTGGGAACCACAGGTATAGATTAATGTAGTGATAATGCTATCGTGTTCTGTTGGTCAGACTATGCATAGAGTATAGTGTTTAATTCTTGGCAAAGCATTTAAATTTTTTATTATAATAATATTGGAAGAGTAAACCAACATACTAACACTTGCATTAAGGCATGTAGTATCAATGAAATATATAATCTTTACTTCGATGTTCTGTATATAATCTTTACTTCCAAGGTTCTATGGTTTCATTTGGTCTGGATATTCCTTCCATGAATGTAGATTCCTCACTAGGTAGTCTTCCTTAGTTGCTGTGGCTGGAAAAACTCCTTTACCAAGTAACCAGTTTTCTAGTGATTGTACTTCTCCAGACTTAGCTAGGCTGTTACTTAATGTCAGCTTCCCAGGACTGCTAAATACCAGGGTTCTTTGGCATCGGAACCAGGTTTGGGCTAGCATTTTAAGAACTTTTTTCAAACAAAATTGCATCTAGAGAACTGATGACCAGCATGGAAAGGAGTCTAGAGAGAGACCAGATCATCTAAGGAATGGTTGAACAAACCAGGAATGTTTAATCTTAGGAAGAGATGACTAAGCAGGGGTGGGGACATGGGACAAACAGGTGGAGATGATAATGGTCTTTAAACATCTGAATGGTTGTAATATGTAAGAGAGATTGACCTCATTCTGCTTGGGGAGAATGAGAAGGAATAAGTAGAAGGTACTGGGAGATAACATTTTAATTCAATAAGAGGAAGATGAGCATGTCAGCCATAAGAATGCCTTTCTAAAAAAAAAAAAGCTTCAAAAGTACAAGAAGGGGAGTATGTGGATAGACAGAAGTTTCTCAGAAAAAGATCGTGAATTTTAGTGAAATGAAACCTTGATATGATTCATCAATATGATGTGGCAGCCAAAAACCCAAATGTAACCATGGGTTGAATCAAGACAGGCAAAGATTCTAGATAAAAAGAATCAATATTCTCTCTGTACTTTGCCTTGATTGGACCACATTTGGAATATTATGTTCAGTTCTGGTCACCAGAGTAAGAATGTTAATAATACTAGCTTGTGTGAAAAAATAGAGTTTGAAGAACAAAGACCTTGGGAGGGAAGGGAATGAAACACAGAAAGATCCCTAAGCTGGTAGTCAGGACAATTGGGTTGTTAATGCTAGTTCTGCTACTAACTGGTCATTTGACCTTTGACAGATAACTTATTTAAGACTTATAACTTTACTATGTGAATACAGATTGAAGTTAAAAAAAACTTTATTTTTCTTGAGTTTTTTTGTCTGTTTTCTTTTACAACGTGACTATTATGATGTAATAGTAATAAGAATTTGAAGATCTTCCCTGCCCCTTAATAGACTTCGGTGAATTTGAGGACCTTTCCTGCAAGTCACTTAACTCCAAATGCCTTAAAAAAACATTGATAAGGTGATGAGTACTCAGAGGAGAGCAACTAGGATAGCTAAGGATCTTGATTCATATGAGGACTGAAGGAATTGGGAGTTTTTAACTCAGAGGAAGAAGACTCAGGGAGGGCATGCTTGCTATGTTCAAGTATTTGAAGGGCTGTCGCCTGGAAAAGCAATTAGACTTTCTGCTCTTATGCATCTTGGCCCCAGTGAGTAGAACCAGGAGCAATGGATTTGAAGAGTTGCAGAAGAGAAAAATTTGGCTTTATCTCAGGGACAACTCTTTCACAAGTAAGTGGGCTGCGCCAGGAGATGGCAGACTCCATGGAAGTTTTCAAACAAAAGAATGGATGTGACTACCTCTTGGGTATATGATGATTCCTTTCAGATATAGATTGGACTAACTGGCTGCTTTGGTCTCTTCTGACTAAAAATTCTGTAAGTTTCTAATTAGAGTTATTTAAAAATATAGAGGGCTGCTTTATGAAGCAGTGAGTTCCTTGTCACTGGATGTGTTCAAGTAGATTTTTGGATAATCATCAGTAAGGAATGTTAATAGAAGGGCTTCCTGTATAGGTAGGAGGGTGGAGAGGTTAACTAAAACATCTGGGGCTCTTCCAATTTGAAGATTCTTTGATTATAAGAGTATAATAATTACAAATTGCTCTGTAAAATAAATCGTGACTCACAGCAACAGTATTTTGTTGGTTGGGTTTATGCTGCTGCTGCATGTTTTTTTACACAGGGAAGAGGAGAGATGTATAAGAGCTTTGGATTCTCAAGTGAAACCCCCAGGACTATTTTTGATAATCAGATCCTCCAAAGACAAATGTATATCCAAATGGAGTTTGATATGAATATCATTAAATCAGACCTCTTCCTGTATCTTTCACTTAAGGCTTGGGTCTGGCAGGGCTTTGGGACTTAAGAGACAAAATAGAGTTTGAAGAACAAAGACCTTGGGAGGGAAGATGATGAAACACAGAAAGATCCCTAAACTGGTAGTCAGGGCAATTGGGTTGTTAATGCCAATTCTGCTACTAACTGGTCATTTGATCTTTGGAAAATAACTTCTTTAAGACTTATAACTTTACTATCTGAATACAGATTGAAGCATACTTTTAAAAAACTTTTATTTTTATTGAGTTTTTTGGTCTGTGTTTTCTTTTACCACATGACTATTATGGTGTAATGGTAATAGAAATTTGAAAATCTCCCCTGCCCCTTAACTGGCTTAGGTGAATTTGGGGACCTTTCCTCATTTGAAAATAAACGTTGCCCCCTAATAGGCTACAGGTGCTCGCATGGAGCCTGTGGCGGGAGGCTTGTTTTTCAGGAAGGCACAACTTTTGCCACTTTTTAGTCAAGTGAGTCATGAAGGTTGTGATGTTCTCTGACCCTGGAGAAGGCTATACATACCTCTGAGGTAAGGTTTTGCTTTGCAGCTCACTTATGGGAAGAGTTGTGTGATTTGGCCAGATGAGACTCTGTGCAGTTGTTGACCCCACCCCTTACCACCTCCTCGCCAGCTTTGAAAACCCAGATGTTGTTGCTTCCCTCTCTAGTGACTAACTATGTATGTGATGTCAGACAGCTTGGAAGACCTGTTGGTCTGCTGAATTGTGTTATTTTCTCTGTCTGTATTTTTGTCTGCTTGTAAATTCTGTTTCTATTTTCTCAAGTTCAGGGTGTTGACTTTTCTCCCTTAACTAGGTAAATGATTTATCTTTGATTGATTAAAGTAAGATTGTTAACCCTTTTTTGAGTTGTTTTCCTTTAGAAAAGCAGATCAAAGAACCTGTGCTAGCAGCCATCCTGGGAATGCTAAGGTGCTTGCTGCTACATATGGATACGTTTTGCATGACTACACATGTATAACCTATATTGAATTGCTTGTCTTCACATTGAAGTAGATTGGGGAGGAGGAAAGGAGAGAATTTGGAACCCAAAGTTTTAAAAATGAAAGTTAAAATTTGTTTTTATGTGCAACTGGGGAAAAATAAAATAGTAAATAAATTTTAAAACGACACATAACCTTACATTTCTTCTAAGAAAGTCATTTTTTGCATCTGTAAAATGACAATTTGGATTAACTTTCTCTAAGATCCTTTCCAATGTTATGATTTTCTTGATTTATACAAAATGAAAGTCATACCTTCTATCTCACCATCAGACATCTCCTCAAATATGGCCATTTCTTCCTTTTCACTGAAGAAGAGAACTTTTTGTTTTGAATTCTTTAACATGATACAGATGGGAAGTCCAGCCTTTTTGAGTAGTGCTTCATCTGTTTTAAATACACAACATAGAAATGGGAGTTTTTCCACATCTACCAGTAGACCTGAGGCTTAATTCTTTCATAGTGATTGATGACAGTTTCTAGTTACAAAAGAATGGATCACAAAACCGCTTATTTCTTTGAACTCCCTGCACAAGAAAATCACAGATATGGGGGAAAAAGTGAGTTCTTTGAGGAATTTGAGTGACTTATCCCACAATACCAAAAAGAGGAGATGCTTTTTACCATTTTGAAGGAAGGAACTGCTTCTCATTTTTGTCTTTATGTTCTCAGTTCTCAGTATCTTACGCTTAGCAGGTTCTTGGTAATGACCGTTGAATCGAAGGATTGCTACTTTAAGAAAAAGGCACCAAGAAAAAAATGGAGAAACCACCCATACTCAAGAGCCTACAGGAACTCAAGGAGACACAAAGTCTGGACAGTGGAGAGACAATTCCCGTCCTTTCTTATAGGGATTTATGGGCTCCAACAATGCCTTCCCTCTGAGATTACCTGATACTTAACCTATATGTTTCTAGGGCATGGATACAGTGCTGGGCCTGGAGTCAGGAAGACTAGAGTTCAAGTCTAGCCACAGATACTTCCCAGCTGTGTGACCCTAGGCTAGTCATCTCTGTCTATTTTTCATTTATAAAATGGAGATAGCAATAGCACCTATCTCCCAGGGTTGCTATGATTAATGCGAGCTTCTTGAGAGCAGAAGTCTTTTGTCTATGTTGGTATCCCAGAGCTTTGGACAATGTCTGGCACAGAGTTGTTGTTCAATTGTGTCCAACTCTTCATGAACCCATTTGGGATTTTCTTGGCAAAGATCCTTCTCCAGTTCATTTTTACAGATGAGGAAACTGAGGCAAACAGTTAAGTGACTTGCCCAGGGTCACATAGCTAGAAAGTGTCTGAGGCAGGATTTGAACTCAGGTCTTCCTGACTCTGGGCCCAGTGCTCTATCTACTTCACCACAATGAGTAGGTTCTTGATAAATGCTTGCTGACTGACTGACTAAAGAATCAAAACAAAGCAATGGATATCTCTTATTCTACGGGGTAGCACAATACTGGTAAAGTTGAAATCAGAAAAAAGTATGGATGGTCAGGTTCCCTCTATCTACAGATTCCTTTCTGTGTTGATGCCCTGACCCCAAAGACAAATATCATGTACCTGACTTTTTCTGGACATTCCAGAGAGCCCATGATTTCTTACTTGAATCAAGCCCTGATTAGCAGCACATAGTCAATGTAAAAAGGATGGATTTTGAGAGTTAAATTTCCAGAGCAATAAAGAACACTTGGCCATAATCTCCTCTCTTCTTACCCGCTGCAATACCATCATTTTCATACAGTGGGACTTACACCAGCCTCTTAAACCAGATCTGTTTCATTTTTCTCAAGGCCTAGCAAGTTGGCAAGGGCATATGGTTATGCACTAATAAGCAACTCCTCCTCTCCCTCCCCAGTAGAGAGCCAATATTTAGAGAAACCAAGTCATACTTTTTTCAGCTTAAGGCGAAAAAGTTAAATCCTGAATTAAAATAAATACATTTTCATTTCCTCTCACCTTCTTCTTGTGTTCACTCACTGTTTTGTCTCCTCATGCTGCCACATTTCCTATAACTTCTATAGTTATATGCAATTTCTTTTAGGGAAATTTGTTTCGGAGAGCCAAATATATCCCAACAAATGAGACACTAAGGTCTGCCTCTTGGGAAACTGAGATATGACATTTAGAATCAAGGTTTTGTAAATTATTTTTGTAGGTTTTAGTTGTGTAGATTTCTTGTAGGCAAATGGATATGTCTATGAGATAATGACTTTACTCTTTAAATGACTCAATGTAGGGGTAGAGGAAGGTGGGGAATAAAAAGCTTTCTATACACTCTTTAATGGTAGTGGCTTCTCTACTACAATGACAAGACTACATTCTTACTTGCTAATACCAATATAGTTATCCTTCAATTTTATAGCAGTTTATTTAAGAGAATTCAAAACCAAAGAGCTCGTGGTATGTCATCCATTTGCTAAGGAATAACACATCTTAAACTTTTTAGAATTGCAGGGGGTCCATTAAGGATATAGAACTCCTATGTAATTGGATGTTGCTGTCACCAGGAATTCCTCTTTCTATCATGTGTGTGTGTGTGTGTGTGTGTGTGTGTGTGTGTGTGTGTGTGTGTCTCCAGGGGCCGAAACTTTTTCAAACAGACTATGTGTCCAATATCATAATAGAAGTTGATGGGGAAAAATTAGATTCACTTAAGAGAATAATTATAAGAGCTCACTTAATATTACATGTTTTACAATGTACTATCTTGTAATATAGTACAATCTATAATGTATTATCTTATAAAGAACAGTGGCTAGAATTCTTGGCATGGAATCAGGGAGATCTAAATTAAAATTTGAACTCAGACATTTACTAGTTTTGTGACCCTGGGCAAGCCAATTAAATTGTGTTTGCCTCAGTTTCCTCAAATGGGGATAACAATAGCTCCGGCCTCCCAGGGTTGTTGTGAGGATCAAATGAGAGAATAGTTGTAGAGCATTTAGTACCTGGCACGTAGGTGTTTCCTTTCCTATTTTATACCATAATACAGTTTATAAAACATTTTCCACATGATGACCCTGTTAGATAGGCACTGCAGTTATAAAGAATAACTATAATAACCCATTAAAAAAGAGCTGTGGGAGGATTCCAAAGAATTCTCTTGTTTAGGTTTAAAACAGATGTAAGGGGCTACTTAAATTAATTTTGTTGTTGTTATTCTGAACTTGAAAAATATCAACAAGAGCATTTTCATATAGATAGAAGCAAAAAAGGATTTTATGTGAAAACACAAATCTCTGTGATGTACAGCTTATATAAAAATGTATGTATGTATGTGTATGCATGCATACACATACATACATGTATACATACATACATATGTACACACACATAAATAATCTTTATCATGTTAGTTTCAAAGCTGCCCTGTTTTTATGGGTCTCTGGTTCTCTTCTGTGTATTAAGAAAAGTCTCGCTTTTGGCTTTCAGAGCGGGATCGTGGCGGTGGGCAAGAATAAGCACCTCACTAAAGGCGGCAAAAAAGGAACCAAGAAGAAAGTGGTTGATCCATTTTCGAAGAAGGATTGGTATGATGTAAAAGCACCAGCTATGCTCAACATTTGAAATATTGGCAAGACACTGGTTAGAAGGACGCAAAGAACAAAAATTGCCTCTGATGGTCTCAAGGGTCGAGTGTTTGAAGTGAGCCTTGCTGATCTGCAGAATGATGAGGTTGCTTTTTGTAAGTTCAATAACCATATTATTGAAAGATAACTGAAGTTCTTTTGACATCTCATATTATTATATTACTGAAGACCTTCAGGGTAAAAATTGACTAATTTTCATGGAATGGACCTTACCCGGGACAAGATGTGCTCCATGGTCAAAAAGTGGCAGACCATGATTGAAGCCCATGTTGATGTAAAAACTACCGATGGGTACTTAACTC
>JAQQSW010000128.1:17766-50231 GCA_028646575.1 Pseudocheirus occidentalis
GTTTTTCTGAAAGCCATCTGCTCCCCAGTTCTTATGGAAAAACAGTACTCCACTACACTCATATATCACAACTTCTTCTGTCATTCCCCAAATGATAGATATCCCCTCAACATCCAATTATTTGCCACTGCAAAAAGATCTGCTACAAATATTTTTTGTACAAATAGATCCTTTTCCTTTAAAAAAATCTTTTTGGGATACAGACCTATATTGCTGCATTGAAGGGTCTGCACAGTTTTATAGCCTTTGGGCATAGTTCCAGATTGCTCTGTAGAATTATTGGATCAGTTCACAATTCCACTAACAATGCTTTAGTGTCCCAATTTTTCCATATCCCATTTAACATTGATCATTTTCCTGTTTTGTCATGTCAACCAATCTAACGTATGAGATGGTACTTCAGAGTTGCTTTAATTTGCATTTCTCTAATCAATAGTGATTTATAGCATTTTTTCAAATGACTATGGATAGTTTTGATTTCCTTCTGAAAACTGCCTTTTTTGTATCCTCTGACCATTTATCCCCTGGGAAAAGACTTGTATTCTTATAAATTTGACTCAGTTCTCTCTATATTTGAGAAAAGAGGCCTTTATTAGAGATACTTGCTGTAAAAAATTATTTCCCTGCTTTCTTTCTAATCTTGGCTATATTGGTTTTGTTTGTGCAAAAATTTTTAAATTGAATATAATCAAAATTATTCATTTTATACCTCACAATGCTCTCTTTGATCATAACTTCTTCCCTTCTCCATAGATCTGAGAGGTGAACTACTCCATGCTCCCCTAACTTGTTTATGGTATCACCTTTTATGTCTAAACATGAACCCATCTGATCTTATCTTGGTATATGGTGTGAGAATTGGTCTATATCTAGTGTCTGTCAGACTGATTTTTAGTTTCCCAGAAGTTTTGTCAAATACTGAGATCTGATCTCAAAATTTTGGATCTTTGGAGTTATCAAACATAAGATTACTATGGCCATTTACTACTGGATCTTGTGAACCCAATCTATTCTACTGAACTACTACTCTATTTCTCAACCAGTACCATATTGTTTTGGTGATTATCATTTTTAATACACTTTAAGATCTGGTACTAAGTACCTTCTTTCACATTTTTTCATTAATTTCTTTGATATTCTTGACCTTTTGTTTTTCCAGATGGATTTTGTTATTATTTTTCTAGCTCTATAAAATAAGTTTTTGGTAGTTTGATTGGTATGGCATTAAATATATAAAGATAGAATTGTCATTTTTATTATATTAGCTTGAATCTTTCTTTAAAAAAAAAGCCCAGAAAATATTATCTGACTTGCCACATCTTCTTATTATTCTCCCCTCACAAGATTACCTTCTCACTTTTGTCTCATTTCTCCCTGGTGTGGAACACATCAGCATGACCCTGTGCTCTGAGACACAGTGTGAGGGGTTATTCCTTTTTCTCAACACCTCCTAGGTCATCACTGCATTCTACCCCACATCCCCCTCATACGTATGTGATTTTGCCCTTATCATCCTCTTCCCCCTACTCCCTTTTAGAATCTATGTTCTAAGGAAGTTAATTCATTCATTTGTTGAGCTCCTGCCCTTAGACCCATCTCAGCTGATTGGTGACTGAGTCCATGGGCATTGGACTTGGAATCAGGAGAATCTAATTTAAACTCTCACTTCAAATGCTTACTAGTTGTATGGACTTGAGCAAGTAATTTACAAAGGGATAATGGGAACATGAAGAGTCAGTCTGGTTAGTCAAGCACAGATGAGACCAGACCCATCCTAGGTTCCTTTTATTTGTTTCCCCATAGGATTGCTAGATCAGGGAAATTCCATGGACATAATTGCTTAGAATTCAGCGAGTCATTTGGCAAATGATATCCTTTTGGATAAATTATAGATATGAAGCCTTGGTGTTAATACAGTTCGACATATTTAGAACTGGTTGTACGACTGAATCTAAATTATAGTGAACAGAGTCAGTATGGATAGTGGCTTCTAAACAAGTTCCCTATGGATCTACATCTATTCTGTTCATCATTTTTATAAATTAATTATAAAGTATTTATAATTTATAAATTAATTAAAATTATAAGTTTTATAAATATATATATATTATTATTATCTACATGCAACTGAGTAATAAGACGTACAGGCATTGGAGTAGGGAGATCCATCTTGCCCTACCAGAAAGTCAGAGGGGTGATAGGGGAGGATATAGGAGAGAGCAGACTGGAGGAGGGGATATATAATGGGATTGCTATTTTGGTGGGGTGGGTAGGGGGAAAATGGGGAGAAAATGTATAACTCAAAATCTTGTGGAAATGAATGTTGTAAACTAAAAATAAACAAAAGTTAATTTAAAAAATCAAAAAATTAAAATGAAGGGAAAAAATAAATTAATCTGCAAAACTGACATGGGGCCATAAAGCTGGGAGAGATATCTCAATATGCTAGAGTGTCCAATTGAATCAAATAAAAATTAAATTTGACAGAGATAGAAACAAGGTCTTTTACTTGAGTTTTAAAAAATCAACTTTCAAAGTATAGAGTGGGACAGAAACAGCTAGATAACTTGTCATCAGAAAAAGATCTAGGGGGTCCAAGTGGACCACAGACTCAATATGGGATAGTACTGTGACAAAGAATTCAAAAAGTCTAGTGTCACTGTAGACTGCATTCATAGAAGCATAATATCCAATATGAGAAAAGTGACAGCCTTTCTGCATTCTGGCCTCTTAAGATATCATTTATGGAATTATATTGAGTTCTTAGCACCACATTATAGGACAAACATTAACAAGCATTGGTTCGTTGGTTGGTGGCTCTTCATTCTCAAAGAAGACCAAAATGATATCACTATGCTAGAGTCAAGTTTCAGTGTGTCTGACTGTGACTGAGCAGACCAATATGGATTAATACAATCAGAAGGAGGCAAGAAATACGAATGAACGAATGAATGAACGAATGAATGAATGAATGAATGAATTTAAGTGCTTATGATGTGCCGAGCATTATGCTAAGTGCTGAGGATACAAATACAAAAACTGAGACAGTTCCTGTCCTCAGGGAGCCTACATTCTAATAGGGGAGATAATACTTATAGTTTGAGTGGTGGCTAGGAAGGGGTGATTTAATTTAGAAATTGCAGGGATGGTGGTAGAGCCATGAGGAGATTGATTGACATGTTCTTTCCAGAAGCAATGGCAGTATTGATTAAATTCTGGTTCCAGAGCTGAGGAAGGGGAAATGTTCCAGAGCTAAAAGGGTTAAGTCCTCCAGGCTTTGTCTTTGTTCCTAAAGATTCTACAGCAGAAAAGATGGTAAGAACATATTGTTTAGTCATTTTTTGGTCATGTCCAACTCTTCATGACCCATTTTGGGGTCTTCTTGGTAAACATACTGAAATGGTTTGCCATTTCCTTCCCCAGCTCATTTTACAGATGAAGAATTGATGCAAAGAGGGTTAAGTGACTTGCCCTGGGACACACAGCCAGTAAATGTCTGAAGCTGGATTTGAACTCAGGAGGACAAATTGTCTTTAATCCAGGGCCAGCACACTATCCACTGCACCACCCAGATGCCCAAGAACACGACTGGAATGTAAAGTGAAGTATGGCTAGGGCCAGTTAAATTGAGAGGTATAGGAAAGGGACTAAGTCGTACAAGAATCAATTAAAGGAACTGGATATCTTTTCCCTGGACAAAAGAATTCAGATGGCTTTCATATCCCCCACTATACTAGACCATGTTGAGGACGAAGCATAATCCCTGTACCATACTGCTACTTTCAGACACTCCCTCTGTAACCATCCCTCAGCAGCCTCTCCTTCTTTAAAGTTTGCTCAAATCAGATATGTCATCCAATTGAGATTCCATTGTTAATTATCTGCCTCCCACTAGATCATTCTTCCTCATTTCCTAAGTTCAGAACCTGGCTTACAGTCTTCTCTATCTTGATTACTGCTTCTGGACTAGGGATCATGGCATATATGGAATTGTCCTTCAAAAAATCCTAGCCTCCCAGTTCATCAGGCTTCTCTGCTCCCATGACCTAACCCTTTATTTTGTCTCACTCACAAAGAGACCAATTTTACCATCAATCACAAGTATTCCATTTCCAAGATCAAGAATATCGAAATTCTTTGATCCAGCCATAGCCATTCATCATTCCATCTCTTCCTATAACTCCCTCTCCTTGATTCTATTCTCCATTCCCTCCTTACTTCCAGTCACAGTCTCACTCAGTGTTCTCCCCCAGTGTTCTCCCCAGCCATTAACCCCATTCTGGCTTCATTTTCTTCCCTTCCCAATTTTGGCCATATAGGTAACCACTTCAACTTTACTATTTTTTTACTATTTTTCTACTTTAAAATTCCTTGCTCCATAACCATCACTCGTGACTTGTCAAAGCTCAAACCTGTATTATTCCCATTATCCTCCATACATGTTCTCATATACTGGTGAACAATGCTACAAGTCATGCAACCTTGCTGACTGGTTCAACTACAGATTCATGTTTTCTAATCTTAACTGGAATTCATTGCAAGATAATTCTTTTTTTTCTTTTCCCTATCTCGTTCCCCATACTAACTGTTCCAAACTTTCTTTTCTCAAGCCTCCAAAATCATTCCTTTCCCCATTCCTACTTAGTAGGTACCTTCACCCTATACTTCACTGAGAAAATAGAGCCTATCTACCTTTTCTCTCCTATTTCACCTCTCTTTCAAAGTATAGAGTGGGACAGAAACAGCTAGATAACTTGTCATCAGAAAAAGATCTAGGGGTCTGAGTGGACCACAGACTCTCAAAATCTGTTGATATTCACCATTCTCTCCTCCTTACTCCAAACTCTGAGGAAGAAGAAGCCTTTCCCATCAACGACTACAACCCCTCTACATGTACACTTGATCCTGCATCTCTTTCTCCCTTCCTCTCTGCTCACAAAGACTATGGGGGAATATTATTTCTTTTGTCAAAATGAAGTATCAGGAACAACTGGTAGAAGTAATAGAGAGACATATTTTCACTCAAGATAAAACTATCCTCATAATAATAAGAGCTAGCCAAATGGAATGGACTGCCTTGAGAACTACTAAGTTCTTATTTGTGCTTATAACTGGAAGATTTTTATTCTGTGTCAGCACAATTGTGATTCTGCAAAACAAGAAATACTCCAGATCCTTTAAGATATTTCTTTTTCTCAAAGAAATTGAAGGAATTAGAATAGACGAAGAAGAAACAAACCTATCACTCTTTGCAGATGATATGATGGTATACTTAGAGAATCCTAGAGAATCAACTAAAAAATTACTTGAAATAATTAACAACTTTAGTAAAGTTGCAGGCTCTAAAATAAACCCACTTAAATCATTGACATTTCTATGTATTACTAACAAAGCCCAGGAATAAGAGATAGAAAGAGAAATTCCATTTAAAGTAACTGTAGACAATATAAACCATTTGGGAAGCTACCTGTTAAGATAAACCCAGGAACTATATGAACACAATTATAAAACACTTTTAACACAAAGTCAGAACTAAATAATTGGAAAAATCTCAGTTGCTCGTGGGTAGGCCAAGTTAATATAATAAAACTGAAAATTCTACCTAAATTAATTTACTTATTCAGTACTATACCAATAAAAATAATAACAAAATTCATCTGGAAGAACAAAAGATTCAGACTATCAAGAGAATTAATGAAAAGAAATGCAAAGGAAGGTGGCCTAGCTATATCAGATCTAAAATTGTATTATGAAGCAGCAATCATCGAAGCTACTTGGTATTGGCTAAGAAATAGAGTGGTGGATCAGTAGAAAAGGTTAGGTACAAAAGACACAGTAGTGAACGACTGACTACAGTAATCTACAGTCTGATAAACCCCAAGACTGCAGCTTCTGGGATAAGAACTCATTATTTGACAAAAACTGCTGGGGAAACTAGAAAACTGTATGGCAGAAACTAGGCATAGACTAACATCTTATGCCACATACCAAGATAAGATCAAAATGGGTACATAATTTAAACATAAAGGGTGAGACTATAAGCAAATTAGTAGAGCAGGAATAGTTTACCTATCAGATATTTGGAGAACAGAAGAATTTATGACCAAACAAGAGATAGAGAAAATTGTGAAATGCAAAATGGATGATTCTGATTACATTAAATTTAAAAAGTTTTGCACAAAGCCAATACAACCAAGATTAGAAGGAACACAGAGAGCTAAGAAACAATTGTTATAGCCAGCGTCTCTGATTAAAGCTTCATTTTTAAAATATATGGAGAAGTGAGTGAAATTTATAAGAATTTATAAGTCACATAAGAAATTTATGTCATTCTTCAACTGATAAATGGTCAAAGGATATGAACAGACAGTTTTCAGATAAAGAAATTAAAATTATATATAGTCATATTGAAAAGTGCTCTAAACCACTATGGGTTCGAGAAATGTAAATTAAAATGACTCTGAGGTACCACCTCATACCTATCAAAATGGCTAACATGACAAAATAGGAAAATGATAAATGTTGGAGAAGAGATGGGAAAAATACAACACTAAAGCACTGTTGTTGTAAAATGATCCAACCATTCTAGAGAGCAATTTGGAACTATGCCCAAAGGGCTATAAATCCGTGCATCCCCTCTGTAGAGTATCTACTAGGTCTGTATCCCAAAGAGATCACAAAAACAGGAAAAGAACCCACATGTACAAAAATATATAGAGCAGCTTTTTGTGATAGCAAAGAATTGGAAATTAAAGGGACACCCATCAATTGGCAAATGGCTAAACAAGTTGTGGTATATGAATGTAATGGAATACTATTGTTCCCTAAGAACTGAGGAGCAGGTGGATTTCAGAAAAATCTGGAAAGATTTATATGAACTGATGCTGAGTGAAGTGAGCAGAACCAGGAGAACACTGCACACAGTAACAGCAACACTGTGTGATGACCAACTTTGATAGACTTAGCTCCTCTCTTAGATCCAAGATGATTCCAAAAGATTAATGATGGAAAATGCTACTCACAGAGAAAGAACTATGGAGTCTGAATGCAGATTGAAGTATACTATTTTCCTGTTTTTTTCTTTCTTGCGGTTTTCCCCTTTTGTTCTTATTCTTCTTTTATAACAGGACTAACATGGAAATATGTTTAATATGTTTGTACATGTATAAACTATATCAGATTGCATGCTGTCTTTTCTCTTGACTTAATTGTCCCGTCTTTTCCCATTACATGATAGACTTTCACTTCCTATTCTAAACTCTTAAATGTATTTCAATGGTTGATATTGTTTTTATTTTTACTTATGAGACACAACCTCTCTGTACCAAAATAATGTATATTTTGATATATGACAGGAGTTTTGGAGTACTTTAGGATAAGGGAGGAAAGACAAGAGGGGAAAATCTAGAATTTAAAATCTTATAAAGTGATTGTTGAAAACTAAAATATATATAAATAACTTTTTAAAAAGAGATTTCTTTTTCTCTTAGTGTTGGTTTTACTTTAGTTATCTCTCCTTGAAGAGATGGAAGGGCTGGGCTAGAGACTCTTCCTGGAGGGAAGATTAACCAGCCATTTGCCTAATTATATCCTTTTTATAATACTATCTTCCTCCCACTTCATTAGGCACACTCAGGCTCTCCAGAGAAGTTAGTCCATTACTTGTGCAGAAGCCAAGAGGAAGCAAGAACCCCCAAAGGTACACCTGGCAGCTGGAAGGAAGACATTTGGCAGAAGGTAAGGACCAATATTTAGTGGGTCTCAATATTTAGTAGGAGGGTGTGTGTAACAGCACACTAAGCTGGAGGTACCAGGGTCACAAGAGTCTATGAATTATGCACTCAGATACAGAGGATTCAGTCACCTAAGTGCTTCCCTGAATTTGCTGTTGGCTGTCTGTTCCTTCAAGATTCTTGTCCTACTCACTGTCCTGCCAAACTCCTGGGGATACCTAGGAAATACTATTTTTCTTCCTTTTTTCTAGAAACACTAGGATAGCAATGAGGGTCTTGAAGTCACAGAATGTTAAATGTGGAAAGGACTTGAGACATACTCTAGTCCAAATCTCTGAATTCAAAGATGCATCAACAGGGTCAGAGAGACCATAAAATCGTAGGATTTAGAGCTGGAAGGGACATCAGAGATTAAGATTATCTAGCCCAGTCCCCTCATTTTACAGAAAAGGAAACTGAGGCCCAGAGAGGCAAACTTTCTGAGAGCAGAAAAGCTACTAAGTGGCAGAATCTGGAGCAGAACCCGTCTTTTCTGACTAACTGGCCAATGTGCTTCCTACTATAACCCTTTGTGGGGAAGGAGAATGACCAGTTAAAGAAGAATTTGAACTATTGAGAAGAAGGTTAGGTTAGGTTCTCAAAATGTTCCCCAGGATAGTCAGGGCTCTCTAGATTTATTGGAAGGTTATTCCTCATTCCTATATGCAACCAAACTCTTCCAAAGCAGTCCAAGTCTTCATGACTTCATAGGAAAACCTCAGAATAGCTCTAACAGTGGTTCTCAACCTTCCTAATGCTGGGACCCTTTAATATTCGTATGTGGGTTTATCTGCATGTGGACCCGCCTGGAGATGGATAGAGGAGCAGCGTCTCCTAAGACCATCAGAAATATGTGTTTTCCGATGGTCTTGGGTGACCCTTGTAGCCCCTGTGAAAGGGTTGTTTGACCCCCAAAGGGGTCACAACCCATAGGGTGAGAAACCACTGCTCTAACATTAAATACTTATGGCTCTGTCTCCTGAGACCCCAGAATTCTCCTTCCAACAGTAGTAGCTTTTGCCCAGCCTAGGAGCAACATGGAAAGAGGTAGCTACAGAAATCTATTTCATATATTTGTGGGTGCCATCTTGTTGTTTCCAAAACGAAAGGTTCCATCACTACAGTTCTAGCTAGGCCACACACAGAAGAGACAAAATACATTTGGCCCATATTTGGGATCTGCTGTTTGAAGTTGGGAGATTACTAAAGATGACCCCAACAGAGCAGATGCAAGAGTTCAAACAAATGCAACTGAGGTAGGATTCTCTCTTGACTTAATTGTCCCCTGACTTTTCCCATTAGATGATGGACATTCACTTCCCATTCTAAACTTTTAAATGTATTTCAGTGGTTGATACAGTTTTTATTTTTACTTATGAGACACAACCTCTCTGTACCAAAATAATCTACTATTTTACGGAAATTCCACAGGAGTTTTGGAGTCCTTGAGAATAACAGAGAGCCACACCTAATAATCAGCACCAAAAAAATGAACAGTAGGACCCTGATCTTTATATCTCATTCAGATACTCAGTAACTTGATTATAGCTCAATAAGATATCAGTTTCTTCTCAGAACCAAAGTCACACACACAACATACCCCCTGATTCCTAGAGCAGGGTGTACTATGCAAGACAAATCTTACCAAAAGCAGATGGCCTGTGCTCACTGGGGTCAACCTGAACCTCTGTGATGCTTCAGAAATGGACTTTTGACATTTCAGACTCAAAAGATCCAAAATCATCTCCATTCATCCCTAGTTAAATTTGTGAAAGAAGTAACATTAGTCTTGGCATCTCTGGTCTCCTCTTTTTCTGATACTTCATTCCCTTTCATGAAATCCCCATGAATCCTTCTTCCCTAGTGACCTAGTTCTTCTGTGTTGCCACAGTCTTTCCCAAGGAAAACAATTACTAAATTAATTCATGCTAAGGGGTGGGGGTCTTTAATTTAGAAGCTCAATTGCTTCCCTTCCCTTGAATATTCTTATTTTACTATAGTATGTATGCGGAAGGGCGATTATGAAAACAAATGAATCACTAGCTGAGAATCATACTATGACCACCTCAAGCTCTTCTCACTTTTTCAAACCTTTTTCTTTCATTGTTCTCAACACTTAGATATCATCTTTGCTTAATCCTTCTCTTTCTAGACATTCACAACTCCCCAATTTCTGTCATTTCTTCTCCCAAAATATCTCACATCACCTTTCTTTCCATTCCTATGTTCTATTCTCACTTCCTTCACCTGAATTATTGAAAGTGACTAACTGTTTTACTGATTTAATTCTCTCCTCCTTCCGACCCACCTGCCAACTGCTGCCAATAAATCTTCTTTAAAAATTGCTTCTAAGGGGTGGCTGGGTGGTGCAGTGAATAGAGCACTGGCCCTGGAGTCAGGAGGACCTGAATTCAAATCCAGCCTCAGACACCTAACACAAAAACTAGCCATGTGACCTTGGGCAAGTCACTTAAGCCCAACTGCCCTCCAAAAAGCAAAAACAAAAAAAATTGCTTCTATAAGATTTCTTCCCTCATCAAGGACCAACAGCATCTCCCTATTACCTTTCAGTTTAAGTTCAAACTCCTCACCTTACCATTCAGTCCTCCAAAATCTGACACCCCCTTACTTTATTATTCGCAGCTCTCAATCAGTCAAGTTTGTCTCCTTCCTGCTCGCCTATTAGTCCTCAAACTTACTGAGTCTCAGTCTATGCCTTTTCTCATGCTAGTCCTCCTGTCTAAAATACCCAGCCTTTTCTATCTATTTAAATTCTCCCCATCTTTCTTAACCAGTCCAAGAGTCTTCCTCTTCCACATAAAAGGTTCCACCAACTGGATTAGCACATAGTGATTCCTCCCCTACTCTGAGTCCTTCCAGTTTGTACTATATGATTCTGCACCTGTTTGACTATATACTGCCTCTCATAATTCTCTGAGTTATTTTTTATCTATTTATCATCTTATCAGCCAAATTTCAAACTTCTCCAAGGCTTGAGACCATCTGGTGGGTGGGGCTGGGTAATTAGGACAACCAGGTTGTAATCCTGTGCTTCATTCTGCTTATCTGTGAAATGTGTATCAAGATATCTCCCAAACCAACCACATGGGTCTCCTCTGTGGAGAAAAAGACAACAGGTATTAGAGGCCTTCGGGTCTTCCCAATTCTTAAATTCAGCATATATCTATTCGACCACCTAAATGCCTAGATGATCAGAGAGTATCTTGCTCAGTTCAATGTGTACTGAAGACTGTGAGTATGGGAATGAGGAAGCACCTGTTTCCAAAAGATTTAGACAGTCTTGACTATGCTGGGGAACATTTCAAGTGCCTATTGTGCAGTTTTACATCAATTGAAGGAATTAAGAACGTTTAGCCCAAATGAGAAACTCTTAAGGTGACCATGGGAGCTACTTTCAAATATTTGGAAGGTTATAAGTAGAGGTAGAATTAGACTTATTGTGCTTAACCCCAGAGGATAGAACTAAGAAGGAAGAAAGGTTACAGGGATATAGATTTAGGCTTGATGTAATGAAAATTTTTTCACAACAATTAGAGGTATGCAAAAGTAGATGGAAGGAAATTGTTTCTCTACTCACAAGAGGTCTTCAAGCAATAGTTGGTGATCATTTGTCAGGAATACTACTATAAAAGACATTCATGTTCAGGCATGGGTTAGACTAGATGACCTCTAGGGTCTCCTTCAATTTGAATTCTGAGGTTCTCTGAAATAAATACACAAATTGAAATGTGTGCTTACATGTTTATGTACAAGTTCACATTTCAACCAGGGCTAGCCCTGGATACAAGAATCTACGAAGCTTAAGAAATACCTACACAGTCTGATTTTGACTTACCAATACAAGGCCCTGCCTGAGGCAGGTAAGTGGCACTGTGGATAGAGCACTGGGCCTGAAGATGCCATCTTCCTGAGTTCAAATCCAGTCTCAGACACTTACTATTTGTATGACTTTAAGTCACTTAACCCTATTTGCCTCAGTTCCTCATTTGGCAAATGAGATGAAGAAGAAAATGACAAACCACTCCAGTATCTTTGCCAAGAAAACCCCAAATGGGGGTGGCCAGGTGGCACGGTGAATAGAGCACTGGCCCTGGAGTCCTGGAGTCGGGAAGACCTGAATTCAAATCCAGCCTCAGACACTTAACACTTACTATCCATGTGACCTTGGGCAAGTCACTTAACCCCAACTGCCCTGCTTTCCCACCTCCAAAAAGCAAAAAAAAAAATGCCAAATGGGGTCACAAAGAGTCAGACACAATTGAAACATCTGAACAACAGCACACAGAAGTAAACAAACACAGCATAATGTTCAATACACCCATCAACACAAGGTCCTGCCTACTAAAAAAATGTCTCCCCCACTATTAGACCACAGCACCACCCTTCCCTCCTTTCCAACCAGAAATCCATGCCAGGAAAGTTACTCCCCTGGGTTACACAACAAAAGAGGGTACTCATTAGCCCATAATTAGATAAACAGAGCCACATTAACATGATAATAAGAGAAGATTTTCTCTTCTGGGAATTAACCAGGAGCCATTGGTTGCACATTTCCTTTGGAAAGGGGCACAGCATATGCCAATATTCTGCTCTGAACCCAATATGGGTTGGTAGAAAAAGGTACAGGAGGAGTTTTTCCCACTTCATATGAACCTAAAGAAATAGAATATCTAGAAGATTGGAAAAAGCATAACTTAAAGAAAATGACATAATAATGAGTAGGAGACATGAATGCTCCTCATCCTGTCCTTTGCTTTCATCAATAGAGACCTCAAAAGCCCATTAGAGCAGATGAGGAGAGATCTGAACAAGGAAAGACTTAGGGACTTCACAGGTGGTGATTCTTTTTTTCATCTCCAAAATGAAATAAACATAGAGGTATAATAGATTATAAACAAGATCATAAGGGGTCCAACTATAGGCAGGCTCCCTACTACATCCATGTCTGTAGATCATCTACTACCATTCCCCCTTTCCTCCTCTTCCTCTTTTAAATAGTAAAGCTAATACAAGATAAATCAAGAACATGTTGTTGCCTGCCATTGCTAGCGATTGTGACCAGGCTTTACCCAGCCTTGTGCCAGTGCAGACTCAGATACCACGGCACCTGGCAACATAGTCCGGTATGGATAAAAGTAGACATGGGACAGTGTCTCCCTAAGGTAACAACTCCGGCCTCAGTATTACTGACTTTTCTGTCCCTGTGTTCCTTCTGTTGCTTTCCACTGTATCATTCACCCAGCTATTTTTGTAGACTTAATACTTCCAAATTGCTTTCTTCATACCTCATTGATAACCTAATTATTAGTAATTCATCCCTGTGATTTAATAACTACAGTAAAAATGACCCCACCCAGTTATTGGAGGATGAGACCATATTGGTCTTGCACATGCCTGATTATTCTTGTGGTGGAATCCATTTGGTATAAGGGGAGGGGGAAGTCAGGAAGGAATAGAAGTGAGGAGGTGTCCCCAAAGCCTAATTATAGGGCAGAAGCTCTGAACATTATAACTGGGAGCACTGAGGCAAGAGAGGCCCTAGGCAAAGTCAAGAGCTGAGGTTGCCCTGGAATCTGTTAAAGGAGGGATCCTACTCAAAACCAGTCAGCTCATAACCACACCATTCAGGAGCATGGGTGCGGACCTTCACCACCACCATCCCCAAACTATACAATGCACCTTTTGAAATGAACAAACTAAAGGTAACACAGGAACCAACAGAAATATATAAAGGCACAAATATTAATTTAATTGGAAGGTTATACATTGGAATGATTTGTCTGTATGTATTTATATAAAAACAAACCACCTCAGAACCTTAATATCTTTAAGGGTCTTAGAAAAAGGTAAATATAACAGAGAGCTTATGGGTGGTTTCATTATGCTTTGATGACATCAGGAAAAGTCAAAACTAGGAAGAATATGGGACCATAATAGGGATGAAAGGTGGAGGATGATGTAGGAGCTCATTATCACATAATAGAGATAAATAAGATGAAGAATATTTAATCATGGAGTAAGGTGGTAGAACAGGTAGCCCATAAATCTCATTATCATCTGAATAAAAAAAACAAGATTGAAGAAAATTACAAACATCCATACAGATACATATACAAACATACATATAACTATCTTGGCATATAAATACATTAAATTCATAAGGGAAATAGGCTGGGACAGAGACAAGCAAGTATTAAAAAGAGGTTTAAGACAAAGGACAAGATAGGTAAGGTAATAAACAAAGCAAGTCAAATCTTGAAGAAACACAAACATGGAATTAAAAGGGATTATAAAGAGGGGGAAAATCATATGATAAGAGAATAGAAGGGAACTAACAATCAATTGTAACAGTGAATGGAATAAACTCACCCATAAGGTGGAAAAAGCCAGCAAAATGTATTAGAAAACAGAATCCAGTTACCTGTTATTAATAGGAAATATACTTATAATATAAGATTAACATAGAGTTTAAAAGAGGAGCTAGAGCAAAATCTTTTTGTTTAAAGGAAATTAATCAAACTGGAGGGAGAAAAAGTAAAATTATAATAGTAAAGGACTTCAATGTGTCCCATTTCAAACACAGATAAATCTAATCAAAAAGTAAAAATGAAAGATGTTAAGAACTTGAATAGAAGTTCAGTAAAATAAGAGATGATAGGTTTCTGATGATTACTGAATAGGAATTGAAAGGAATATACATGCCTCTCAGTTGGCACCTTTTCAAAAAATGACCATGCATTTTGGTCACCTCACCAAAATATGTAGAAAAACAGAAATGCTGAACATAGGTCAAAATTGATAAATTTGTATTCAATAAAGAGCCCTTGAAGAACAAATTCTAAAGTGACTGGAGTCTAAATAAAATATAAGGAACTAGAAGTGGAGGTCAAAATACAAATTATATAAATAGTAGACAACTTCATCTCAAAAACTGACAACAATGCATAAATACAACAATACTTATGAGATGCAACTAGAATAGTTCTTAAAGGAAAATCCATATCATTTTTATCAACAAAAGAGGAAACACTTAATATCAATGAACTGTTTACACAACTAAAAAAACAATGAATTTTTGCTTGAAAATTAAGCAACAAAACAGAAATTATAAAATTTAAAGAAGAGATTAATAAAACTGAAATAAAACACTGAATTAACAAAGTAGGAGTTAATGGTTTGTTGGGTTTTTTAGTAAACATGTAAGCTGCTTTTGAAGAAGAGAGAACACCAAATTGTTCATATCAAAAATGAAAAAGGAGAATTCAAAACTGAAGAGAAAACAAAGGAAACAATCAGAAATTGTTTGCCCACTGATATGCTAACAAAATGAGTAGGTGAGAGGAAATGAATACTTACAAAATATAAAATGCCCATATTTGCAAAAAGAAAAATACATTTTTAAATAATCTGAAATCAGAAAAAGAAAGGGAGCAATCCATAAAGGAATTACCAAAGAATAAAGCTTCATGTCCAGATGTATTTATAAGTGAATTCTATTAAACATTCAAAGAATAATCAATTCTAATATTATATAAAGTGTTTGCAACAAAGGAGAAAGAAGGTATCTTTCCAATCTCTTTCTATGATACAAATATGTTCTTGATACCAAAAATAGGAAAAGACAAAATAGAGAAAGAAACCTATAGATCAATATACCAAATAAACATTGATGCAAAAATTTTAACTAAAATATTAGCAAGATAGCTGCAATAATATATTAGAAATATTATACACTGTGACCAGATTGGATTTATACCAGAATGTAGGGATGGTTTGATATAGGGAAGATTATAAATATAATAAATCATGTTAATAATATAAATAATAGAAACCAGATGATTTTCTCCATTGATACTTAAAAATTTTTTGATTAAATATAGTCAGTACTCATTTCTGTTGAAACTCTAGAAAATATAAGAATAAATGGTCCTTTCTTTAATATGGTAAATATTATCTACCCAAAAACAAGAACAAATTATTCCATGTAACAAGAACAAGAGCAAAATAAAGATGTTAGTTATCCTCAATACTTTTTAACATAGTCCTAGAAATAATTAATGGGTAGTATTTATATAGCACTTGAAGGTTTGCAAAACACTTAATGAATACTACCTCATTTTATCTTCACAATAACACCAAGAGAAAGCTTTAATTATCCCTCTTTTGTATATGAGGAAATTGAGGCGGGTAATAGTTAAACGGTTTATGTAAGATCACATACCTAATAAGAGTGTGAGACAGGATTTGAACTCAGATCTTCCTGACTCTACGACTACCACTCTATCCATTGTGCCACCTAATTGTCCATAGAAACAGCAGTGCTCATTATAACAATAAGGCAAGAAAGAAAAACTGACCAAGTAAGAATAGGGAAAAGAAAAAAAATTACTGGGTTTTTTATGGATGATATGATGGTTTACTTTAGAAAACCCCTCAAAGATAACAAAAACATTAACAAAACAATTAATAAATTCAGCAGAGTGGTAGGATATAAAATAAATCCACATAAATTATCAATATTTCTATTTATCACCAACAAAACCCAAAGAATACCTACAAAGAGAAATGTAATTCACAACAATTACAAAATGCATAAAATATTTAACAGTGGTACAGTGGATCAAGTGGTTGACCTGAAATCAAGAAGTCTTGAATTCAAATGTGGCCTTAGACACTTACTAGCTGTGTGACCCTTGGCAAGTCACTTAATCTCTAACTCAGTTTCCTCATCTTTAAAATGGGGATAACAGTAATACCTACCTCCCAGAGTTGTTGCGCTTAGCACAATGTCCATCACACAGTAAGCTCTACATAAATGCTAGTTATTATTATTGTTGTTATTACCAAGAGGTATGCAGGAACTAACTATATGAATGCAACTATAAATCACTCTTTCCAGAAATATAGACCTACATAACTGCAAAAATATCATCATGAGCAGTTTAAATGATTATAATAAAAATGACAGTGTTAATTAATTTTCTTACTCAGTGCTATACCAGTCATACCATCAAAGTGCTATTTTGTAGAGTTAGGAAAATATTCATGTTGGAGAACAAAAGAAGCTCAAGGCTAATAATGAAAAAAAAAAAAGTAAAATGGGAAAGAAGAGAGTCTTTTAGGACCAGATTTGTAATTATACCACAAAGCAGTGATAATTAAATTAGTTGATAATGGTTTAAAAAAAACAAAGAAGTTAATCCATGGAACAGATTAGGAACACAGTATGCAGAAGCAAGGGCAGCTAGATGGCTCTACAGATAGAGTGCCCAGCCTGGAGTCAGGAAGACTCCTCTTCCTGAGTTCAAATCTGGCCTCAGACATTTACTAAATGTGTGACCCTGGGGAAGTCACTTGGGAAAGTCACTTAACTCTGTTTGCCTCAATTTCCTCATGTATAAAACAAACTGGAAAAGGAAACAGCAAACCACTCCAGCATCTTTGCAAAGAAAACTCAGAATGAGACCACAGAGAATCTGAAACCGCTCAATGACAACAACTTCCAGTCCCAGCACAACCTCTGACTTGGCCTATCCTTACTACACTCTATAACTGCCTAAGTAGAAAAAAAAAATTAAAAATAAAAAAGAGAAGGAAAAATTTTATAGTCAATCTCTGCCCTCAAGGAACTTACTATCTGAGGGAAATAAGACATCTACAGAAATAAATATGATTCAAGGGAGAATGTGATGAGGAGAAAGGAGGAAGTCTAAGCAAAGTATTCTAATAAACACCAGGTTGGGGGGAGGGGGAAGAATTAGGAGACAATACAAGCTTTCAAGGGAACCTCATTTATCTTTTAACATTTAGTCTCTGTTTCCATTAGGTATTAAGATGGCAACTTCAGCTAACTACGCAGGAGCTACTTGTGCTACAGAAATGAACTTCGATCTTGATCTTAATTCTATCAACCCTGTGGACCTAGATCTCAGAGACGACACCCTTTATTTAATAGGTAAGCATCCCTGCACATCTATATAAAGCGAAATAGCAGAACAGACCCACAGCTGTAGGTAAATAAGAATGCTTGTTGTAAGCATCTTTAATATTTGGGATCTTGGGCTTACCCGTTTGGGACCTACGAGGTGATCAAGTCCAACTTCCCCATTTTACAGATTAAGAAATTGAAACTCAGAAAGATTAAGTGATTTATCTGGTGTCACACAGCTAGTGAGGGCCTGAGACAGAATCTGTACCCAGATCTTCCTAAACCCAACACTCCCTCCACTTCACCACGCCATCTTTCTTGCACTACTCATCTCATGGGCTTGCTGTGAAAAAAAGTAATCTGTAAACGTTCAGAGCTTCGTGAAGTGAATCACCACCATGTTCATAATCATCATCATCATCATCCTCATTGTCACCATAAAGGGAGCATGATGGATAACAGAGATCTGGCTTTGGAGTCAAACACCTGAGTTCAAGTTCTGACTCTGACACATATATTTTATCAGTGTTTTAGGAAACAATTTGTAGAAAGGGTTTCGACCTTCGCTGGTGAATGGTATTTCCTTACCTCGGAGCTCCCAAAACCAATGAAAGTATAGGTCCAGTGTCTTTCCTATTATCAATTCATGTAGAGTATTCTTATTTTACCAGTTATTCCCATTGTGACACAGAAGATATATTCTACTTGAAAAATTCTGGGCCTAGAAGTTAAGTAAAATACTTATTGTAAGACCTAGCAATTTGTCCTGACTCACAGCAATAGACAACAAAGTGGTAGGCCCACATTATTATGCAACATTCAAATTATAAAACACTTTGGTAAACTATCATTTTGATTACTCTAGACTCAGAAAATCCATTTCCATTGAAGTTTCTATGGATAGGTTTTCATTCCCTATCCCTCTCTCCTTCCTTCCACCATGGAAGTTATCTTCATTTAAGGAATAAAATCCATTAAGACAGTTAATCTAAAGACAGTTTCTCTGATCTGTGTTAAACCTGAAAGCTGAAATTTATAAAACCTGATGAAAATTTCACATTCCAGTTTCCTAACATGTTTGACCTAAGTGTGACCCTTTTAGTTCTCTGGAAAAGGTTTCCTAAATGAGATAGTATCCATCTATAGAACCTATGGAAAATAGTGAGGAAAGAGGGAAGAGGGGGAGGGTGAAAGAAGGAAAGATCTAAAAAATGAAAATGTGCTTCTTGTGTTGCAAAAATTTAATTGAATGTTCTCTCTTTTTTCCCTTAGCTGAAGAGACAGGTAAAAGACATTTTTTTTCTACTATTCTGTCTAAACTGGGGGAGTTGCTTGGCAGCTTTGCCAAGCTCATGTCTTTGCCAACATACTTAGAACTGAAAGATATTGTCTCCACTTGGAGCAGATCTGGTTTGGGAAGCTGGATTCCTTCTCCGAAAAGGGTGTGGAGCATGAGCATTCAGCGTCACTCCCATTGGGACCACTGATGCAAAAGATAAGAAGTGGTCCACAAAAACTAAGTGCTTACTATGTGCCAGGCCCTGTGCCAAGCACCAGGGATACATATAAATTAAGAAGAAGAAAAAACAGTATCTGTCCTTAAGGAGTTCACAATCTAATCTCAAATAATTATGTACAATCAAGATCACACACACACACATACATATGTATATCTGATAAACTGGAGATATTCACAGAGGGAAAACTTTAACATTGAGGGAGACTAGGGAATTCTTGTGGCAGAGAGTGGTCTTTTACCAGGGTCTTGAAAGAAGACAGGGAAGACAGGAGGCAGAGACACGGAGAGAGAGAGGGGAAGGTGGCAAAGTGCTCACCATTGCTGTGGAAACACTGACTCTCAGAATCTACCTTATGTGAGGTGAAGGCATACTTTTAAGTTGGGTTTCATCCAAGCAGAAAAGTCATGGTTCTCAGGAGTATACGGGAAAATGGGGCAGAGGATTTGGAGACTGGTCTTTGGAGCCGACATAGGGTGACAGGGAGAACTGCCTAAAGAAAGGAGAGCAGACTTTTCCTAAATAGGGAAAGCAGGGAGGGAGGAGATTTCTTTCAGGGAAAATGATTTAGAGAAAAGAAACCTTATTTCTGCTTGGTTCTTTAGCCAGCAAAGCCCTATAAGAGAGGCAAACACATAGCAGATAGCCCCTTTGGGAGGAGGGAATGATTGCATCTTTGTTTAGCCCTGGTTCCTCCACTAGTCCCTTGATGCTATTAAATGCTAATAGTTTCTCAGAGTTCTTAAGTTTTTTTTCATAACATAATTTATGATCAAAGTCCCAAAACTTTCTTGCTTACACAGTCCCCAAATCACTCTCCCTTTAGTTTGTTTTGCCTTTACACAGAGGTTCTTCTAAAAACCTCAAAATAAAGTTCAGAAAATATTTTGTGTCTACTTTCTAAAGATCTAGGTAAAAGGTTTCTGGTTCCCATATAAGCATTAAAAATAATAACACTTATCAGGCATAGGACAGTCTTTATATCATAACAGAGAAAGTTTTATATATATAATTTATTATATATTATATATTTGTTTGTATATAATTATATATATATATATATATAAAGGATTTGTGGTAGCCCACATACATATATTATATATTTTATATAAATATATATATATAATCCTTTATGTATGTATATGTGTGTGTGTGTGTGTGTATACACACATTAAGGATTTGTGGTAGCCCACATACAATGGCTCCCTCCTACTCCAGTGAGACCCACCATCCTCTCAGGGATGTATAGTACCCCAGATTCATAGTACTGCCTGTGTCTTACACTTTTCTTGGAAGAAAAATAAACTTGAAGTTGTTAAGAGAGACAACTCCCCAACATTCCAGTGAGGCCCACTTTCTACTTCAGTAATAAATGTAGCCCTCCAAGTTTATGACAAAATAAAGCCTGGACTTCCCCCAGTTGTAAAACAAACTTGGAATTTCTAGAAAAGAGTCTTCTTCCCACTGGACCTGCATTGTCCTAATAATTCATAGTAACTGAAAACAATAATTTGCTCTCCCAAATTATGTCTCAGCCCCGTGGCTCAGGCCTTTCTAGGTAAAGGGCTACAGGCATAATCCTTATCTTCTGAAAAGGCTTGTGTTGCTTAGGAACTCTCTCTTCTCTCTCTAAAAGGCTATGGTTTAGTAATATACTCCATTTGGCCAGGCAGTCAGTTCCTGTCTCCTGGGACTACCTTGTTGAAAACATACACAACTGTGATGTTCTCTCCCACTATCTCTCTAGTTTTGTGCTCAGTAACTGCCACTAGGTCAACACTGCCTTGCCTGCTGTCATTTCCTATAATTATTTAGCCAAGAGGCTGCCGTCTCTGAAGCTGGGGGAAGGGGGTTCAATAAATCAGTCCCTGAGAAGCTTTACCAGAATGCAAGCACTCCCACTGGGACCAAAGTTGGTTCTCAGAACTCAAATATACAAAGTTCTCTCTGAACCACTCCAAAAAAGGAAAAAGATTCAAAAGTCAAACTTTGCGATGAGAATTCCTTGTATAGACCCGTCTTAGAGGGGTGGCTCTAACCCACAATAGTCTGAAGTAGCCAATTCATCCCTAATCACTGATCACTCATCATCTATGAGTTATGAATGGGTGTATGGGTGTATCCATACCTTTCATAGGAAGAGGTAATCAAAGCCCCAAATAAAGGGTCACCTCTCAGTAATTTCATCAAGTTGATCAAGAAATTTCCCTGATTAGCTCCTTACATTCTTAATTTAATTCAATTCAACCAATCTTAATAAATACTATTGGTGCAAAAGACTTTGATGAAAATTTAAACTAGCCCCTGCCTTCAAGGAACTTACAGTCTACAGATAGAAAGAAACTTCGTATTTTCTCCTTTGTATTGCTGAGGCAATCATTTATATTCCTTGAATGCACCTTTCTCTATATGTGTCATTCTCTTGTTAAAAGTGGAAATCTACTTTACCAAAGATTTGTCTATACCAGGAAACTACCATTAATCACTCCAGAGAGCTGAAATTTAAGAAAGGTTTGCTAATAGATACGAAAATCTCCCACATCTAAGTATGTACTTAATGCATATTTGTTTAACACAGTTAAACAGGAATTCAGCAAGCTTGATAAAAGTTGTGTCATCTTACGAAACATGAACGGCAGGGTTCTTGTAATAGTCAAAGGAGAGAAAATGGCTGTATTTGAGCAGATGTCTGATTCAGAGATTCAAGGTATGTTTTGGGTTGTTTGTCTGGTTGTTTGTTTTTTGAACCACCATTATAGAAATTTGAGAATTATAGGACTAGAAAAGACCATAGAGATGTTTTTCTCACTTTCTGGAGGAAGAAAAGACTTCCTTGAAAAAGAGTCACAAGAGCCAAAAAGAGTAAGTGATTGCCCAAGGTCAAAGGTTAAGTGGGATTCTCCATCATACCACTGCTGCCCTTTCCCCTCTCTTCCACATTGTCATTTACCTCCCCAGGCCTTGCTAGCCTCAAACCTAAAAAAGAAGAGAGAGGAGTAGGTCCAGCTCAACTTCACTAACAACAGACTACAAAGGTCATCTATTTCTCTGGCTGTTGATGTGGGTTTCAATTCCTGACCACACTGCAAGGACCTTCATTTGGGATTCCTGAGCTAGCACATATAAGATCAATCCTTACCTATTGCAGAGAATAAACAGTGTAATCTGACCCACAGCATGCTGTTACTATGGACTCCCATGGCTAACTAGAACCCTTTGCAATAATTAAGTCAATTAGGTCACAGCATATTAAATTTGGAAGCAATCTTAATATTTATCTAGTCTAGTTTGCAGCCTTCTACCTAATACAGAAAGTCTTTCTACAGATATTCCCTGGTAATGGTCATCCAACCTCTACTTGGATCTCTAATAACGCACTCCCTCACAAGGCAACTCATTCCATTTCCAAACAGCTCTAATTATTGGCAAACTCTACCTCATGCTGCATCAAAATCTGACTCCCTAGAACAGTGTTCCAGTTTCTCCTCTTGAGCACCCAACAGAATAGGCCTAATTCTTTTTACACACGACAAGCATTTTGGACATTTGAAAATCACTGCTGTGACCTGCTCCCTGCTCTCCTCTCCTGATTAAATGAACCCTGTTCCTTTGAACATTTTCAAACATCCTGGTCTCTGGACACACCCTCCCCACCATCCAGGTGATACTCCTCTAGAAAAAGTCTAGTTTATCAATGTCCTCCCTAAAAAGCTTTTGCCCAGAGTTCAACATAATATTCTAGATATGACTCAGACAAAATGAAGGAGAGGGGAGGGTTTACTACCATACCTACCTTAATCTGCCCACAGTAATTCTATTGAAAGTGACCTAAGATGGCACTGACTTCTTTGACAGTCTCCACATTAAACCTCCAGTCAACTGAAACCTTTAGTCTTTTTTTCAAATTAACTGCAAGCCTCTTCTCCCCATTATATATTTATGCCACTGCATTTTTTTACCTAAATGAGAGACTTTACATTTAACCCTGTTGATTTTTGTTCTATTGTTCCAGCTTATTGAAATTTTTTATATTTTACTTGTCATTCAAGATAATAGCTATCCCACCAAATGCTGAGCCAATCTTCAAACATGATTATTATACCTTTATCAAAGTCATTGATTCACAGATTTAATATAAAAATATGGACAAAGACAGGGCACTCTATTAGACCTGTGCCTTTAGTTGAATGCTGCCTGATCTATTACAACACTTTTAGAATACAATGATTTAACCAATTACAAAACTAACTAGATGTGCCACCATTCAGCCCACCTTAATTTTATCTACAAAAATACAGAAAGACTTGTCAAATGAAGTGCTGAAATATGTACATACATATATACACACACATATATAAACACATATGTATGTGTAAATACATTTTAGCACACAGATGTATATATGGACATATGTGTGCATACATGCACACATACCAAATTCTTCTGGTATATTAACCTTAAAACTCTAAAAAAAAAAGCAGCAGTATGGTCCAGTGGAGAGAGGGCTGACCTTGCAGTGAGGAAGATACTGGATTCATGCCCCAACACTGCCAAATAGAAGTTGTGTGACCCTGGGAAAGTCACTTAACCTCTCAATAGTCTAGGCAGCTCCTTCAGACTATAAATTGCAACACAAGGTTCTAAGACAGCTCCAAAAGACTCATGATGGAAAGAGATGTCTACATTCAGAGAAAAATCTAGAAATAACATAGTTTAAATGCAGACTGAAGCAAACTACCTGCTCTCTTTCTTTTTCATGTTTGATTTTGTTTCCTCTTTCCCATTGTTCATTCCATCAGTTACAATCCTTATTTACAACCAGATTAATGTCTAATGTGAAAGGATTTGCAGATCCTATACTTGATTGCATGCTGCCATAGGGGAGAGGGAAGAAAGGGGAAAAAATCTGAAACTCAAGGGATTGTGAAACTGAATCTTGTAAACTAAAAAGAAAACAAACAAATCAATTTCTAAAAAAACCTTTTTTTTAATAAAAAAAGACTGTAAGTTGCAAAAAAGGTGCAAATTTGCATTGATGTCACAAGATTACCCACCCCTCAGCATGAAATTCCCTATCCCAATGACCTCACAAGGCCAGTTTCTCTGGTAACCTCAGCAAAAAAAATCAATATAATTGAAAATGACTTCTAAGTGGATCCCTAAGGGTTCCTAGATAGCACTGGGCTGAAAAGGCCTTCTGATCCACTAGAGGATTTTGTTGGGGATAGATGCCAAGCTTTCTAGACTGTTAACTTTCTAGACTGCTATCCCAAATCTCAAAGTCAGTTTATTGATTTCAACAAGTCACACAAAAATCACTGTTTTAATAGTTGCTTCTATGACTATCCCTTAAAAACTATTTTTAAAAGCTAAACAGCTACAAAAGATTCTTCTGAATAGAACTCTAATTTATAAATATTTATCCTCAGCCAATGCACCTCGGACTCAATTTATAATACAAAGTTATAAAGAGACCCACCCCAAAGGGTTAGCTGTAGCCATCTCTGTGAAGACTGAGAAAAAGACTTATACACTCTCCTGCAAGGACAAAAAACTTCATTTTAAGGTAAGAATGAGCCTGTTTATTCTTAGTTTCATTTCTAGGAAAACCTTAGGAATAAATAACTTGTCTCAAAGTCCATATCCAGTCTCCAGAAGAGGAAGAATAAAGGCAGAGAACCTTAAGAACAGAGAGTTGTCTACACCTGCCTAAATCAATGCAGCATCAGCTATGTGCTGGGATCACAGCACAGGTCTATATAAAATACATATATACATACATACATACATACATCTATATCTAGATAGATAGATAGGTAGATAGATAGACAGACAGACAGACAGACAGACAGACAGACAGACAGACAGACAGACAGACAGATAGATAGATAGATAGATAGGTAGGTAGATGGACAGACAGACAGACAGATAGATAGATAGATAGATAGATAGATAGATAATGGAACAGGATCTCTAGAGGTGGAAGAGACCCTAGAGGTCATCTAATCTGGCATCCCCTACCCCTAAGTTTATTTTACAAAGGAAGAAACTGAGGCTCAGAATGGAGTGAAATGACTTTCCCAAGGTAGACAACAGAATTTGAACCCAGGTCTCCCAACTACTCATCTAGAGTTTTTGTTATTGCACCACTGCCAGGGCAACTAGTAACACAACTCTAGGTCAGCTTACAAAGCCACCAGCGATGAGTCATTCCTGGACAGACCTCAAAGATTCACTTGACGTCAATGGTAGATAGTACATAAAGTACTCCATAAAGGAGATGAATGCCTTTCTTGCTCAGGAAACTCAGAAGTACAAACCATGACCATTTCAAGAATGAATGTCCATACAGTTAATTCTCCACACACATCCACTGTATGCTCCAAATATCAATCAACCTATGAGCTTTATTAAGCACCAACTGTGTACTAGACAATACTAATCACTGGAGACACAAAATCAAAAATGAAATAATGTTTGCCCTCTATACATCATAGATGAATATATGTATACACATGTGAACATATGTGCACATATATGACATAAGTATGTTTAAAAATGGATGCAAAGTATAGAACTGGGAAAGAGGTACTTGTAACTGAGGGGATAAGCAAAGAAGGTGACATCTGAACTGAGCCATAAAAGAAACTAGAGATTCTAATTTGTTAAACATTAAGAAATATTACAGAACCTCCCACAGTTCATCTGACCTGGTCAATTACTAACATGGCAATGGCATGACCGGAGGTGACTGGATGACTGGATCATGAGCAGCACTAGGCCATTAAAACTGTGTGGGGTTGGGGCTAGGGAGCAGTGGGGGCTACTTGGATCATCTTCCAGCCCCTATTGATGGAGGAGCATAATCTGATAGGGACTATTGCCCTCCTGGAGTGCTGTCTGCCTGGCAGCAGACAAAGTCTCATCTAGGTGGGAGAGGAGAGACAAGCAATGTCCCAGAAGCGTAATAAGGGGGACAAATGCACAGAGGATGGAGTTACATGACATTATGGATGCCACTCACGTAGATGGAGACTTTCATCCCCATATTCTAGCAGAAGTCTCCAGTGTACCAGGGTGGTATCTATGCAAAGACTTCCCTTACTCAGGCTCTCAATGGCCCATCATAATAACATCTGGAATGTTTTCTTTTCTTTTCTTTTCTTTTTCCTCCTCTATAGGAAGGTGCTGCTTCAGACAAAATTGATTACAAAGAACAGGATATTCTATTCTACCAAGAGAAAATTCTAGGCCATAACGACAAGATGCAATTTAAATCTTTTTTGTACCCAGAATACTACTTGGCATGTAAGCAGGAAAAGAAGGGTGTTTTTAAATTGATTTTAAAGAAAGGATGCCAAGATGTGGAAGGGTCTACAAAATTCATTGTCTCTTATGGATGTAAGAAAACAGACTTATTAGAATGATAGTTTTAAATCCTTAAAAAAAACTTAACAATAACAGCACTTCATTAGAGTCTTAAACTAAAAAAAAGCTAAGTAAGGATATACTCATGGAGGGGTTATTTAATCAACACTTGTGGGGAAGTTGGGTATAGAAAAACTATATTTAGGTCTCTAACTTCAAAAAAACTACAAGTTATATTTAATTTAAAATAGTAGTAGTAATAGTGAAAGAGGGTAGCTTTCAATTTGTGATTCTTTCATATATAACATTATTGTAAAATATAAATATAAAAATAGAATTATTGCTCATAAATCCAATGCAATCAATAATACAAACCTGAATTACAAGTGAGTCAGAAAATGATGCCGAGTGCATTCCTTGAGAGGGTAATGTTCCACACGGAGGGATGTAGTGAGTTACCAAGATGGGTTGAAGCAGAGTCTTTGCTACACAATGCCTAATGCTTACTTATCAGAGCTTCTATCAACAACAATAATGATACTTAGGATATTTTTATCAGGTTCATGGATATTTACAACCAAAGAATGCATTGTCTTCTGGCTAACATTCTTAAAATCAGCCTCTCCATAACTGGCTGAGGTAGTCTTCACAGGGCAGATGCATTCTGTCTCCAGGACTATTTAAAGTCTTTCTGCCCTGGTAGAATCTGTCAGAATTTATGTCACGCCAGCATTGTCTTTGAAAGCCCATCATCACCTCTATACTATGCTGAGATATCAGAGGAGTAGCTCAGAGATAGAGAAATATATAGAGATAGAGATTATTGAAATAGAATGTAGAGATAGAAATAGAAACGGAGATACACAACTTCATGGTTTACAAAAAGCAATCACTTCACAACAACTCTGTGAATCAGGTAGCACAAAGTCTTGTTGTTATTACCAAAATTTTAAAAAATTAAAAAAGGGAAAAGGAGGCCTCAGAAAGGTCAGGGAGCTTGCCAGTGATCACACAGCTAGTATCAGAGCTAAGACTTAAAGTCAGGACATCGACAACAATCTCCATGTTCCTTCCACTCTAATGTCTAGCTTCTACCAAAGCCATCAGATTCCAGCACACACTTCAGTATGCATTTTAACTCCCCCAATGGATAGTGAGCAAAAATCAGTTATGTAACAACTGCACACATGGCTTCCTTTTTGATCTGCCTAGCAATGACAAAAGCATCAAGGGACTATCTTGTGAGGCCTTCCTGGTGCATTCCATCAAAGGCTCAGCCAAAGCCCTTCAAACCTTGAGAACAGACCCCAGGATCCCTGCCAATTTCATAACTAGAACAGCTTGACCCCTCTCTCACTGCCTTCACTATTTTGGCTTCAATCCCTGATCAGTCCTTAATTTACCAGTCCAATCTCATCCTCTTTGTTCACATTTGTAAACCAAGCTCCAAACTCCAAACTAACTGATTTAAATGGATATTTTATTTTAAAGGGAAGGGTAAAGTTATATAAGGGTGCAACATATGGTAGGCACTATAGGTAATACAATATAAGCTTTAGCATCCAGTCTCCAATGGACAAAAATAGTCAAAGGATTTAAAAAGACAATTCGTTAAAGGAGGGAAATAAATAATAAAATGGGAAAATGATCAAATGTTAAAACAAATTAAAATACTTAGGAAAGATCAATAATATTTTGTCCTCTCTTTTCACATTAAATTAAAAACAGAGAAGAGAATGGGGGGAGGGAAGGGGTGAGAGGGAAAGAGAGACACAGAGAGAGAAAGAGTATATGAAGTTCATTATTGGTAGAGTGTGGGGAAGGAGGTATACTCCAGTGTCATTGGTACAATCTTTTTGGAGAATTGTCGATCAATTCACAATAAGAGTCAACAGTCTGATCATAACCTTTTGATCTTATCTGTTACTGGGAATGTATTACAGGGAAATTATTCAAATTACAAAACAACCGCTTATGCAGAGTTCTTAGAATACCACATTTACACTAGCAAAAAACTGACCTAGATGTCCAAAGTTTGGAGGAAAAAGGGCAGGCTGGAGTATATTAATGAAATAGAGCGTCATGTCAGTATTAAGAATAACAAACACGAAGTGTATAAAGAAATATGGAAAAGTCTATGTAAAATGATACAGAATGAAAGAATTCAAAATGAAGTGTATATATTTGCTTATAGCTATGTGTAATTGTGATTAAAAAGACCAGAAGTCGTAAAGTGCTGTTCTTTTTTGTTGTCGTTCTGGTATTTATATTTTATTATTACTAAAAATTTGGTTGAATATTTAATCAACAAATATCTTCTAACCCCACCCCAACACACACACACACACACACACACACACACACAATCAGGAAATTCTTTTGAAAATTAACATGGAATGAACAGATGAAAAGATGCAGACAAGAGAAATGAAACTGAGCAGAGATTTCTCATCATTTGACAATAAAGACAGGAGCATTATCTACAGAAGGCTACTATTAAAATCCACCTATGTTACCTAGAAGAGATCTTTAACCCGTTTTACATTAGACTTTGGAAATAAATATTTTTCAGTATATTTAGTTATCCCTCATGATGACAAAGAGAACCCCACTCTAAAGGACAAGTACAATTTTTAAAAATTAGATGGTAATCCAGCAATTCAGGAAATACAAAACAAACAAAAAATTAATACTCTCAACAATCAAACTAGATAATATTTTCATAGTCCTTGTTAACAACATAGCTCTTGGAATTATAAAGCATTGGAGATGAGATGGTTGAGTGGGGCAGGATCGAATTCCTCAGAGGGCCCAGTTTGTTTGTCATCACTGTTGCTGACTGAATGTAAGACCTTCAAGAAGAGAAAAGCAGAAACTGGGAAATGAGCAGCTGGTTAACAAGATGGTATATGAGAAAAATACTTTGTCTCTGGGCCAGGATTTAAGATATGAGTGACAGGTTCTTGACCAGGGATATATTGCAAGTATTGGAAAGAACACATTGGTCTGGACTCACAGTGGTTCTCAACCTTCCTGATGCCATGACCCTTTAATACAGTTGTTCATGTTGTGGCGACCCCCAACCATAAAATTATTCTTGTTGCTACTTCATAACTGTAATTTTGCTACTGTTATGAATCATAATGTAAATATCTGTTGTGCAGGATGTATTTTCATTGTTACAAATTAAACATAACCCACAGGTTGAGAACTGCTGGCTGGAGACTTACAGATCTGATCAAGAGGGCTTTAAAATGAAAAAAGAAACATAGGGAAGAAACTACCATAACATTAACTAAGTCAGATACTACAGCACATAGTAGGCACAATACAGGAAGTAAAGTGTCAATAGAGGGGCCAAGCAATTGACAAGAAAGAGTGTTCAAGAAGGAGAGGCTAATAATAATTCTTATGGAGTCAGATATCTAAATACAAATACTAAGAAGAAAAAAGAAAAGTATGCTAGCAATCTCAATATAAGAAGGCAAAACTGAATTTGTAGGTATTGCATAATCTCAATGGATTGTGACTCACAATCAGAAAAGGTTTTTGGAAAGGTATCATTTATATGAAAGAAACAGATTGGGTTGGTGGGGGTAAACTCATTGTATATCAAGAAAATACATTCCTGGGGTGACTGGGTGGCACAGTGAATTAGAGCACCAGCCCTGAAGTCAGGAGCACCTGACTTCAAATCTAGCCTCAAACACTTAATACGTACTAGCCATGTGACCTTGGGCAAGTCACTTAACCCCAATTGCTCTGCCTTCCCCCCTCCAAAAAAAAAGGCAAAAAGAAAATATATTGCTATAAGGAACTCTACAAAGCAGAAGGAATAAGTATTTTGGACAGTATTTTGTGAGAACCAATAGAAGTTCACCAAAGCGATATTGTTGGTAACAGGACGCTACAGACAGGTCATAATAAAGGAAGTGAATGAGCAATAGAAACAGAACACAAAACTGGCGTGAAGGCATTTGTTAAAGGACACTTAAACTCTCCAGACATCTTCTGGAGTTCCAACTCTTAAAAGTAAAGCCGCTAACAAATTCACAACTTTTCTTAGTGATTTCATTTTTCAAAAGTTAGAAGAAGCAATAAGGGAAATATTATTCTAGACTTGAGTTTTACCAGTAGGAAGGAACTGGATTGTGAAGTAGAAATGAGAAGAATATAGAGTAGAAATGTCTACTCTGTCTTGGAATTCATTGCAACATTCACGTGAGGTACTAGTGTTTAGTTTGATCTCACTGGTGCTTTCACATAAGCAGGGGGATGGAGGGGAATTCCAATCACGAATTGAAACAACCCAGATTGCAATATCTGAATGGCACTCTGTTCCTCTTTGTCACACAAGCACAAAAACCTTATACCAGGATGGGGGGGGGTAGATAAAAGTGGTGGAGATGATCAGAGGGAGATGTAGGGAATGAAATAAGCATTTATATGCCACCTACTATCTGCCAGGCACTGTGTCAAGGGCTTTACAAATGTTATCCCATTTTGTTTTATTTGTTCCCTGTCCATGATATCCTTCCTGGATATTATATTATTTTGAAATGTCACTTGGAATCCTCAAATACCCTAGCTGCTGCCATAAAGTAGTATATATTTCATATTTGGGCTTAAAATCCGCTTGTCCTTTCTGAAATACTACTGATTTCCAAGACATAATCCAGGAGGTAAAATTAAAGTATTGAAATACAGATATTAATTGTTTGGATTTTTTGGTTTTGGTTTGAGTTTTGGTTTGATCTTTTTTTGTTGTTTGTTTTTTGTTTTTGTTTTGGGATTTTTTTTTGCCAGAAAACCCATTTATCTAAATAAGTAGCTAACAAAAATCAGAGAAGGTATACACTGGAGAATGTATATCCCAGACAACACCGAGGAAAGTAGTTCTCTCTCTCATTGGGAGCCAGGGAACAGTACAACAGAGAGAGCGTTCTAGATCTTACCCAAGGAGCAGTTCCCCAAAGTCTCCAGGGCAGCAAGCTGGGGACAGGGACAAGATGGAGATCACCAGCTCCTCCCACGTTGGCTTCTTCCCAGAGTCTTTTCCTTAAGCAACCAGACATAAAACTGGCCTTATCCATTTTTTTTTCTCAAAATTGGGAGCTACAAGTACCCAAGGTAACTTGAAGCTTCACTAGACCTTGAAGAAGACTGAAGAAATATCCTTTCTCACACTCACCAGCTCCACCTCATCCCAGGCACAGGGAATGGCTGCCAGCCCAGGTGTAGATGCATAAGTCTACAATGACCCTGATGGTCAGTCCATACCAATCTAGCTCAAGTATAGAAGCAGAGAGAGCAGTGACAAGGGAACTAAGACTATTAAACCAGTCACTAGGCCAAATTATGATGTTACAAGTTAAGATGTTATAATGTTGCATATATTTACTGCTGCACATGTGAATTTCTACAGGTCTGAGTTTGCTAGTTTTTATTTTGCTATTATGTTCATTTGAGTGCATTTTATGTCATGTTCGTGCTATATGATAAAAAATATTAATATTAAGATAATTAAAATTTAGATCTGCTCCTACCCCAGAAATAGTTCCCTTGACTTTGTACCATCCCTCTCTACCCATATTGATTTAGTGATCCAGCATGTGACACTTCAGCTTTATTGTACATAGAATAAAACAAAAGGAAAAAAGGCACGGTCTCCTCCCCCTATGTGGACATAGTGTAATGGTAATTAATTTGTTTGATCAGATGTTAAGTAAATCCTAGTAACCTAGTGTTAAGTATAGAACTCTGTCGATTGGTGAAAAGGTGTGAATTCCCAGAACTCTGCCCATTGGTGAAAAGGTGTGAATTCTCCTGTGACTTGGAAGAATGCTATTGGCTGAGACA